>JAVXUP010002780.1:0-107986 GCA_033070095.1 Escallonia herrerae
TTGCTGTCATAGCCCTTTGATACGTAGCACCCGCATTCTTGAGGCCGAAAGGCATAACTTTCCAACAAAAATTACCCATAGGAGTGCGGAAGGCTGTCTTGGCGCTGTCGTCGGGGTTCATGCGAATCTGATTATAACCTGCGAACCCATCCATGAAAGATAAAGTTTCATATCCGGCGGCGGCCTCCGTGAGCATGTCGATATTGGGTAGTGGAAACTCGTCCTTGGGGCACGCCTTATTCAAGTCCCGAAAGTCAATACAGACGCGGACTTGGCCATTCTTCTTTTGTACAGGGACGACATTAGCCAGCCAAATAGGGTGAGTGATAGGTTCGATGAAGCCTGCGCGCAGGAGGCGTTCAATCTCTTGCTTGATTTTCAATTCGAGCTCGGGGCGGAATGTCCGCGGGTGCTGTCGGCTAGGGATAGATCCGGTAGCAATGTTGAGATGGTGTGTGACTAAGGCAGGATCCAGTCCGGGCATCTCATTGTAGCTCCATGCTAAGACATCACGATACTCGTGTAGGAGGGAAACCAATTCCTCTCTTCGGCCGGGGGCGAGTTTTGTGCCAATGTAGGTGTGCCGCGGTTCTTCGCCCGGGTCGGCCAGGTTGATTTCTTCAATATCTTCAGCCTGAGGTCGAGGGCCATCCTCATAGCAAGGTGGTGCCGCGCCGGGGGTGAGGTCAGGATCTGGCTGGCAATGCTCGGCCGTGCGGCACCATTCAGTCTCTCCAAGGGGGTCGGGGTCGAGGGGGTCTGAGGAGGGACCGCCTGGAGCCCCTGCATACCGTCATAATTGATAGATGATCTTGCCGTCCTTGACGATACGTCGAAAGGCCGGCTCAGCCTTTTGCTTCTTGGACTTGGGGGAAGAAGGGGGGGAATTGGTCGTGGCAGCAGGCGGAAGCGGTGGGGTTGACCCATTATTCTTGTTACTTCTCCCGGTTTTGTCCTTGGGAAGCTTGTCCCCGCACAGCTCATCCCAGGTCGGCAGCCTGGTAGAATGTACATGAGTAGCATTCTCCCCATCCTCGGCGAAATTAGTGAAGAAGGAGGCCTCGGCGAAATAAGATTCGGCGCATTCAAAGGGGGCTTTGGTTGCAGGGATTGTCATTGCTACCTCATGTCCCGTAGAACCGGCTACCAGCTTCACACATTGATGGTATGTTGAGGGAACGGCCTTGTTGTCGTGGATCCATGGTCTCCCGAGCAGGAGGTGAAAGGCAGACTCGCTGTCTATTACGTGAAAAGTAGTGTCGCGACGGACAGTTCCGACCATGAGGTCGATGGTGATATGGCCGAGGGTCGACTGAGGACCCTGTCCAAAGCCGGTAATATTGACGGGGTCACGGATGATTTTCCTTGGGGGAATGCCGGCCTGTTGCAGGGTGATGAGGGGTATGATGTTGATCGAGGCGCCGCAATCAACCAAGGCACGACGGAAGCCCGTGCCATTAACAGTACACTCTAAAAACAGCGGCCGATTGTGATGCTCGATCGGCGGCGAGTCTTCATCCGAGAAGACTAAGGCCGTAGAGGGGATGTGACGTAATTCAGCCTGGGCGGCGAAGCATTCGGAACCGAGGCCGGTGGTGACCTCGAGCAGGCAATTGGAAAGGTAAGTCCGGGCGGCGGGTGAAAACCCCATTTCATCAAAAAAACTTTTGATCTTCGTCATCTGTCGAAGGGGAGGCATCGACTGCTTAGCTGGAGGAGGCACGAGGGTCAGTGTGGGCTCTGCCGGGGCTTCGTGGATTACAGGCTCGACATGGTCAGTGACAGCCATAAGGGCCTGGTGCTCCCTACTGTTGCGATGCGGTGGGTAGGGATCTTTGCGCACATCGTTATTTTTCCGTAGCTGCAGGTCGCCCGACGCTACCTTCCTTGCAAAGATGGTTCGCAGTGCATTGCAATCTTTGAGCGGATGGCCAAGGGCTCGATGGAAAGGACAGTAGGTGGGCCTGGCCTTTTCTTCGTCTGTGATATTGGTCCGCATTGGTGGCAGTTGGAAATTTTTGTCATGCGCCACCCATTCGGCCAAGAGTTCCTTCACTGTATTCAGGTCACATGGATAGTTAGGTGCGGGTCTTTGTTGCCTTCGCTTGTCGGAGCCTTGGTTCACATCTGGAAGCCGACGCTTGAAGCCTGCATAGTTGTTGTTGTCGTTGCTACGTTGAGTGATAGGTGCATCTGCTGAGGCCAACAGCGTACTTTGCGGTCGAGGCTTCCATGACTTGACAGGACCAACTGTCTCGTAAGTTCGTCGGGCTGCCTCCTTGAGGTGTCCCCATGACCTTAACTGTAGGTTCTCGATATGCACTCGGTAGACGTCAATCATATTTTTGATGCATATGGGAACCAACGTTTCGTCTTTGCTGAAATCTGTGCACTCAAGGCACTTAAGATGAAAACGATGCACATACTTATTCAAGTCTTCCCCCTGGTTCTGGCGAATGCCAGCAATATCAACGATAGTCACGCGCTCGGTCTCGTAATGAAATTTGTCTAAGAACAGCTGGACCATGTCGCCCCAGGTGTGGACGGTCCCTGCGGGGATCTGGTGATACCAAGTGTAAGCCAAGCCCGTAAGGGACTTGTGGAATTCTCTCAACTTCAAGTTGCTTCCTGTACCATACTGCTCCAAGGAGCCTGCAAACCTTGTTAGATGCTCACGGGCGTTTCCCTCACGTCCGTTGAAGAGCACAAAGTTTGGTTGCTTGTACTTGATGGGGTAGGGTGCGATGGCGATATCATTAGCGTACGGGGCGTGTCCGGTTAGACGGGTTGAGGAGTCCGGCTCGGAATTCCTCGACAGGCGACGGACAAGGGCCTCCAAATCTGACTGAGTGACATAGTTGGAGGATGGTGCCTCATTGCCGGTCAAGGGGTGATGACCGCCTGGTGCGTCGCGAGCCCCCGAGCCCCCAGATGGCACGGCTTGATGAACGGGGACATGGGAGGGTTGGTATGGTGCAGGTGCTGGCAGGGGCAGCTGTGCAGGGGCAAGTGTGGGTTGGCGAGACATGCCCATCACTTGGCCGGGGGTTTGGTGTTGCTCAACTGGATAGGGATTAGGTTCCATCTCGATGGAGTCATGCGTTTCGGAGGAGCTTCTTGCCGGCGTCAGATGAGATGGTGTGACAGCGGGGGGAATCTGCTGCAAGACTGGCCCGAGATCCGTGTGTAGCTTGCGGGGCGGCACTGCAGAAGGAGATATGTCGGCTACCAGCAGCGACGGTGTTGCGAGCCCTACCGCCAAGGGTCTAGAAGTCCAAGGCGGCGGTAGTCGCGACACTGGGGCCGGGGCGATGTCAAAAGCTGGCCCCGGTCCTGAAGGCTGGATTGATGGAGCGGCCTACTGTGAGGACAGGGCTTGTATGGATTTTTGCATGTCCATAATGGCGGCTAGTAGAGTGGTCTGTGAATCTTGCAGCGTGGTGATGGTCGGAGTGAGTTGCTGGATGGCTGCATTTACGAGCACTTGTACGTCGGGGGTAGTGGTCGGCAGCTGGTCTCGGAGCCGCGCGGCGCTAGTCTCCTCCTGATCACCGAGGTGGTGTTCTTGCAGGGCGGGGTTGGGTCCTTGGCTGGTTGCCCTAGTAGCTCTCAGTTGCACAGGCATAATGCCTAAGTCCGGAAGGTATGCAAACCGCAATACGATGCTCACCTCCCCAGCGGAGTCGCCAAAATGATGGTGCCGAAAATGGTTCGATGATACGTGGAGGTGCCACAAAGGATGCGGTCTGAGTTGGCTTCCAGGTAGGCAACGTGGGAGACAGCAAGGACGGCGCAAGGGCCGAGGACAAGGCTCCCCAGACAGGTCGTGAGGGGTGGCAGTGCTGCGCAGGCAAGGTGACGATGAACAGGACCGACAGTCTGCAGTCCGTAATGAGGGTATGGCGTCCAGGGTCCGTAGACGGGAGTTCAAGTATATTTCTCTCACTAGAATTCCAGAGAGAATGTTTCCTTTAGAGAGAGAAAGTGAAAAGTCCAAATGAGAATCCGATCCTTGAAAAAGCTCCAAAGTCCACTATTTATAGGCAAAAATGTGCATGTGTCATAAGTTGACATGTGTCGCCCCCTGGGAACGACACGTCACCAGGGGGCCAACGCACTGACCCTTCGTTGGACTGCCGGTTCCTAAGTTCGTGCTGCCCTGCCCTTGCAACATCTCTCTGCCTGTCTGAGGAGACTGATCATGCCGCGGTAGCATGGTCAGAGTAGCCCGTTGCCCCAGCCTCCAGTCCAAGCCCTTACTGAATCCCACAGGTCTGGCAGCGGCGGGGAAGACCCGACGCCCAGCTGCCAGGTGGACTAGGCAAGATGCCCTTCCGAAGACCTGCTCCCGTCTCCGAGTGACCCGGGGGTCATAGTCCTTAGGGGTGCCGACGCGAGCCCCCAGTGCCAGAGCACGTAGGCTAGTCACGCAGGCACCCTGGCGGAGATAGTGTCCTGGAGGAGTAGCCTATCCCGTAAGCATATAACATGATTGCAGCGCATGGGGCGCGGTTGAGTGCGGGCGACGAGGGTCGCAGAGTGATCTCCGAGCGACGAGGGTCGTTGCGTGGATGGCGCGCGACCGTGAGCGACGGTTGTCATGGCGACAGAGCGGCCACAAGTGACGGTCATCGAGACTACGAGCGACGGTCATCGCGACGAAGGGGCACGGCCGAGAGCGACGGTTGTCGCGACTATGGCGGAGTGCGGCCGCGAGCGACGGTCGTCGTGACAATGGGGCACGGTCAAAGGTGACGGCGTCGGTGTTCAAGGCAGGTGGCCGACCCCCAAGGGAGGCCGACCCTTGGGGGAGGCCGACCCTAGAGGGAGGCCGACCCCCCAGGGTGGCCGACCCTTGGGGGAGGCCGACCCTAGAGGGAGGCCGACCCCCGTAGGGTGGCCGACCCCTTGGCATGGCCGACCCCCAAGGGAGGCCGACCCCCAAGGGAGGCCGACCCTTGGGGGAGGCCGACCCTAGAGGGAGGCCGACCCCTTGGGGTGGCCGACCCCTTGGGATGGAAGGCACGCCGAAGTCGCTTCACGAATGGTTCACGTGACTTGAGCATGCGTTGCTTTGACCGGCCCTCGAGCGTTGAAAAGTTGACCGCTGACTGGGTGATGTGTCGTGCAAAGTGGGTCCCTTGGCGGGTCTTGGGGTGCGACCAGAATAGGGTATGAACAAATACTAGCAAAAAATCATTGACTAGAGGAATGACATTATGAACTACGATGTGATGGAAAAGTCAAACCCGAGAATAATAAGCCACTATTGGGAGGTCCAGAAGAATGATTAGACGTGGCTGGGAGAAAGAAATACGATGTCCAAAGACATAGGAGGTGAGGGTACAAGACTCACTAGAAATTCTCCAAGTCAACTTCGCATAGAATAAACGGACAGAATCAGGACAATATACAAAAGTGTCTCTATTGGTAAGACGATATACATGACAATCCTGAAGGTTTCTAAATACATCTATGCCAAAAAGAAATGGTATATCTAACCGCAAACTTGGAACCAAGGGGGAAGAAAGCTATGCAGAAAAAGCGATCTAAGGCCTCTCGGTGCGATAGCGGTCGCGATCAAACTCTACAGCAATAGGCTTCGGCTAGGGTGCGGCTCGTGTTCGAGACTACTAGCACGTGCACGTTTTTCTCGTGCCATTTTTGAAAGAGTCTAACAAATAAGAAAGAGAAATAAAATAAGTAAAATGTATGTGAATGCAAACAAAAATTATTTTTCTAATTAAAAAAATTTTAAAATTAGGGTTTGTGCAATTTTTGAAATCGATGATTTTTCATGAAATTGTTGAAATAAAGCATGTTAAAGTATACAAGAGTGATAACAAAACAAGAATTAAAGCTAACAAGTATTAGAGATTTCCTAAATTTAAACAAATTTGAAGAATATAGACCCTAGTTCATGAAATTTGGGGAAAAACAACTTTTGGATGAATGTATGTAATTAAATCATTTAGAAGCAAACAATAAACATAATTAAGCATGAATCAAGTGCTAAAACATGTAATTACATGATTAATTTGAACGAATTTGACGAAATGGAACCTAATACAAGAAGTGGGTTTACAATGATAATGAATAATGTGGGTGAAATCAGCCGGTGAAAGTGGGTAAAACATGTAATAGAATGATATTATACCGATTTCAAGTTAAACCCCGAAAATTGAAGCCTAGTAGGAGAAGTAAGAGGATGGGTCGTAGAGAGAGAGTGAAATCTACTGGAAAAATAGTTTGGTGGCCCAAAGTTATTCTCTCTCCCCATAACGCAGTCGATTGCATTCCCAAAACAATCGACTGTATTGGCCATGCAGTCGACTTTATTACCACATGTAATCGACTTTAGCGCTAAGTTTTATGACCAATCATAAATTCATGTTTATGCATATGTATGGTTAAATATGCATGAATGTGTGCAAAAATAAAAGAAATCTAACAAAAGATCAATAAAATCAATAATTTTGAAAAGAAAAAGAAAATAACCAAAAATATGCTATAAGCATATGAAATAATACTCAAGCATGTGAAGAGCGATTTGCATGTTAGTACACCTGATATGTAGCAATTTAGGTACATAGGTAAAGACATGCCAAGTTCTTTTTTAAGAGAGTAAATCTTTTTGAATCTAACAGTTTAATGAAGATATCCGCTACTTGGTGATTTGTGTCTACGAAATTTAGAACCATATCCCCTTTTTGGACATGATCATGAAATTTTTATGTGCTTAGTCCGTGAATGTTAGATGGGATTTTTGTTCAAGTCACATCAAAATTATTGCATAAAATAGGGATACGATCATACTTGAGTCCAAAATCTACTAGGATTCTTTTCCATCCAAAGAATTTGTCCGCAACAAGCACCAACCCCCAAATATTGGCTTCAGTGGTAGAGAGTACAACCGAGTTTTGCTTTTTGAAACTCCAAGAAACAAGTGAGTATCCTAGGAATTGCCAACAGTAACTAGTGCTTTTTTGCCGAACTTTGCAACTGGCATAGTCGGCGTTGGAGTAACCAACTTGGTCAATGAATGATGTGTTACTAGGATCTATTTCTAAGTTGTGAGTGCCCTTAAGATAACTAAAGATTCTTTTAACAGCTACTAAATGAGATTCCTTAAGACAAGCTTGAAATCTAGCACATAGACAAACACTAAATATTATATCGAGTCTACTTGCGGTAGGGTAAAGGAGTGAGCCGATCATACCTCAATAGCGCTTAATATTAATATCCTTACCCTTTTCATCTTTATCATTTTGAATGATGAGCTCATTGGTATGTCAATCATCGATGTCAAATCTCATGAGTAGCGTTTGGTGTATTTGGCTTGGTGGCTAAAGATTACATCCTTGCTTTGTTTAATTTGTAATCCAAGGAAGAATTGAGTTCTCTCACCATGCTCATTTCAAAGTCCTTACTCATACAAGAAACAAATTCTTCACACAAGAATTCGTTATTAGCACCGAATATAATATCATCAACATAAATTTGCACCAACAATAAGTCCTTGCCTTTAGATTTTATAAAGAGAGTAGTGTTAAGTTTTCCTATTGAAAAACTATTTTCTAAAAAAAAATAATTAGCCTTTCATACGATGCTACATGAGCTTGTTTTAAACCATAAAGCATTTTGATAAGCTTGAAAACATGGTTTAGATATTTTTCATGTTCAAAACTAGGAGGTTGAGCCACATATACTTCCTCCGAGATAAAACCATTTAGAGCATTTGACATGCACTTGATAGATATTAAAATCTTTAAAACATGCAAAAGCTAATAATATCTTAATAGATTCAAGTCTAGCTACCGGTACATAAGTCTCATTAAATTCAATTCCTTCCTCTTAGTTATAAGCTTGGGCCACTAATCTAGCCTTATTTCTAACCCTGAACTACGATTTCAAATTCATCAAGTTTGTTTCTAAATACCTATTTTGTGCCTATAATACTATAGTCTTGAAGTTTAGGCACAAGAGTCCAAACTTAATTTCTTTTTGAAATGAACGAGGTCTTCTTGCCTAACAAGCAACCAAGATTCATGATGTAGAGCTTTGGAAAAGTTCTTGAGTTTAATTTGTTAAAGAAAAGCTAAGTTACACTTTCTTTGGGATTGTCTTTTGATGTTTCACTTAAGTCGAAAGTTCTCATGTCATTGTCCATCTCATCTACATTAAAAATGTTAGTCCTTGGAAGAAAAGATTAGTCTCATCAAAAGTAACATTTTTAGATTCTTCTACAATTAAATTATTTTTGTTATAAACTCTATATGCCATACTATTATTAGAGTAACAAAGAAAATTCCTTCATTAGTTTTAGAATCAAATTTGCTAAGGTGATCCTTAGTATTTAAAATAAAGCTTTTGCATCCAAAGATTCTAAAAAAGCTTACCTTAGGTTTTTATCGTAATGTGTTCCTATTTCCACCCAAGTATAGGAGTGGTTACAATAATTCGACAATCTTCTCATAGTTCACCTTCAAATGTTGGCAGGTCAAAGACTGGGATGTGAATCCTGATATATCCCTCTTCATGCTAGGCCAACAAAAACTTTTGTATAACTCACAGTACATTACTGTTTCTACTAAATCGGTACTTAGAACTATGAGTACACTTCATAATTTTGTTTCTCGATTCATCATTAGGTGGAACATATATCCGACCTTCATATTCGTCATTATCATCCTCATCATAATCAAAATTTTCCTTTTCATTCCCGCTGGATCTCAAGCATCCTTTTGACTTGACCTTAAGCTTCCTTGATTTGATCAAGAAGTGTTGAATGCATTTTTAGGTGAAACAGACTGTTACTTCCTTCTCTCCTTACTTGAATTTTGATTTTGATTCTTACTGATCGTCTTTTGTTCAGTAATCATCGTAGTCAATTTTTCCTAGTAGGGCATCTTAGAGAAATTCTCAATGACTCTCTAGTAGCAGCCGACTAAGCTTAAGAACCTACTAATCTCAAACAACGATTTTCGACGATCCCCATTTGTCACCTTTTCCTGGATCCCCTAACATTCTTCTGCATCAATCCTATACATTCAGATTTCCCAGTCAACATTCACATTTCTTGAACTCGACAAACAACTTGCGTTCTCTTAAGATTTGCAAAACTTTTCATTGTCCAAGCTCTTCTTGACTTTTAGAACCATTCATAAGGTCATCAGTAAGGTGAGGAAACAATGATCAAGTACTCTCAAAAGACTTCATCTACCAAAATTGTAAATGCCATAGGGGCATTAGCTAATCCATATGACATCACCAAAAATTCATAATGCATGTCTCTATTTCTAAAGATAGTCTTTACAACATCATCTTTCTTTATCCTTAGTTGATGATAACCTGTTCTAAGGTCAATCTTATAAAGAAAACATATTCGCACCCTGCAACTGATCAACATGTCATCTATATCAGGCAATGAATATTTTTTCCTAGTTGTCAATTTATTCAACTTCCAATAATCGATACATAGTCTCATAAACCCTTTCTTCTTCGTGCTTTCAGTGACCATTACCCTCCTTTAGGGCACGTCATTACAATGTGCCCTGGCTGTTAACATTTGAAACAAACCTATCTTTGATTCATCTTGCACATTAGCTTGGTGGCTTACTAACATATGTAAGACATGCTTTAATTGCCTTAACATAGTATGTACCCTCATGCCTCAATTTGCACCATCAGCACACTTTATCTCCTCCTCTTTGTCCTTAACTTTGTGTGGACTCTTGAACTTCTTTCCACTTTTCTAGACTCAACCCTGGATTCTACCTCTTTTCCGTCCTTACTCCCTTCTTTCCTCCCGTACCTCTTTATTCTCTACGTCCATCACTCAGTTTTTCTCTTTTTTAGTAGCAATTCCCCATTGGAACCTTTTTACTTGTCTTTTTAAGAATTATTTCAAACCCTTCCCAATATGTTTTGCCTTTCAATTTTTTTTCTGTCATCATTTAATGAGGGGCAAAATAGGCTTACTCACCAAATTCTCCGATATCTTTTTTTTTCCCCACTTTTCTATCTTTCTACTTTAGCACGCGAAAACATGTTTCAAACTTACTCTACAGTTTAAGCAGAAAATATCCATCATCAACATGTTACCTGAACATATTCCAATAAATATAGGCATGATAAGTTCCCTTACTCTCCTCAACTTATTTTTGCCCATTGTTAACAGCTTGTAACTCCCTTTCACATATGGCTAGTGAAAATCATCTTCTGATGTTTTCCCATATCTTGTTACCTCAAATGCATTCTCCATCTCTAAAATCCACGTAATTTTTCACACTAGACCGTTTCTGTCCCGTAGGATTTTATTCGGTGGGCATCCTGAAAGTCTCGAGATCTAGATTCCATTCTATCTTCTATTGAGGCTATCGTGGCAGTAAACACCAATTGTACCATTGGAGGTCCTATGACCTTTTGTAGAAGTCCCACTACATCTTTCTTAATGTATTCTTAACCTAATGCAACAACATTGTTACTCCTTCCACTTACGTCCTCGACAATCATCACAATCACTTTCGTTGAAGGTCTTTCTCAATTGGGAACCCTCTCTCATCTTTTCGAGGAAAGAGTAGCACAACTTTAAAATTATGCACCATAATAACAACTTTCACGCACAAATAGCTAATGGTTTCCATCATTAAATAAACTCTTTCTATGATAGTATTTGAATGATACTAGTTCCACACCACCATTCTCCTTTTCAACAATAACTTTAGGTTCGATTACAAAAGTGGACTCCACCCTCACTCGTACAACCGTTAACCTAAGAGAAGCCATAAAACTCCTTCAACAATTCCAGGCTTCAATGACTCTTTTTTAGAATCATTTGTTGTCTAATCTTCAGGCATAGCCTTATTAGGAGGGCAGTCATGAACAACCTGCAGTATTTTCTGGGCGACCCACATACTGGTGTCCATCGTCTCCATTAATATCTAATTTGAGACTCACTTCTTGTCCCCACATTCAACTTTGAGCCTCTCTATTTTTAGATTAATACCACCAGTTAGGGACTCGCACTGACTTGTCGGTTCGTCCCTTTCCTTGTCACTTGGAAGTACTTTCTCTTCCAAAAATGCATGAAAACTCTACTCATTCTCCCCCTCGGCTCCTTATTTCTTCGCTTTAAGTTTAAACAATTTAAGTGTTCAACCTCATCCATCATGCTCGTAGGTACATTAAATAAACTTCCCACCAACTTTCATCCGGTTCTTTCAAATCTAATTCAGTCTCATCTACATCTTTATCAGGATCCTTTTTTGGGATCCGACACTGCAATCTTATCATTATGAAAACTACCCTTCCAAATCTAAATCAACCAGTTTCTCTTTCATTCCATATGGCAAAAGCAGGAATGTTAAGGTCATAATATATTTGCCTTTGCCAAACCCTGCCTACGTATCTCAACTATCTCTGTAGTTCAGCCTAGTTATCGAAATTCTTTTTCTACTCCTTTCATCGCCAACTTAGGTGTTCCACCAGACATTTCTAAAGTCTACAAAATTATATGCCTAAGCTCTGATATCAACTTGCAACACCGTCAGCCCTAGTGACACCACCAGAGCTAAGTCGACTATCATAACCACATCATAACCCTGTGCAGAATACAAAACAACTACAAAATCAATGTCTATTATCACAACGCAGTCAGATATTGTGTTGTTATCACAAGGTATCTACACCTTAGCATATCAATAATGGACGCTCCGAAAATGTTTCCTTACAAAAACTTTCTCACAAACATACATCATACTATAGTGGAAAACTTTCAAATCCTTAAACAACATATACATTTACAACGTAATATGTAACTGTAAGCATGTAGCTCCTCTCGAAGTACCCCACAGCTCAACCTTTGTTTTACCTTTTTTTAGCTTGTCTCACCTCGCTCAACTTTTTAGGCTTTCGTTTCCTTTCCCTTCATAGGATTCTCCTTGGTCAATCTTATAACCTTCACAATACAACATAAAGAATGAGCGCAAATCACCCAGTAAAGACAACACAAGGAGTATCATGTACATGTGATTCGAGAGTCTCGGATGAATAATGATCATGTCAACGATAACAATAAATCAAGAGCTTACAATGAAATTCAATATCAATGTAATTTGTCAAACGATCCTTTTCTTTTGTTAGACTGAGCGGCTTCAAGGCCCATCATAGTAGCATTATTACCACCTCATCATGGAGAAGACTGACTGAGGGACTAACTCTGCAAATGTACACTAAATCAAGAATCGCAAAAGTAAACATCAATGAAATGCACAGGTAAGCATCAATGAAATACAAATCATTAACATCAAAATAAAACCAAATCTAGTGCAAACTCAGACATGACAGACTAGACTCGACCAAACACGACAAACTTGACTCGGGCGCCATACATCCTTTTTGGTCAGTGATCATATTTTTAGGGCCATCCTCCTCATTTTGATGTCTCATTATACAAGATGTTCATCTCAGTCTCAGATAATCAAAAGAGACATTGTCATTAGGAACAGAACTCATCTAGAGTGTTTGTCTCTAATCGCGTTACTACTAAACCACAAGGTTTGATCAACGGGGCGGATTAAGGAAAATTATTCCACCTTACGTCATCAACAGCATAACTCAGCAAGAAATACCAGGCTGCAAGATCAACCGGTGTTCCAATATAACAACAGAAATTCAACGTAAACATCATCAAAAGGGCAGACTCGGGAGAAATTTGGCACAAGCCTTGAACAACATTCTTAAATAAGAGAAATATCAATTACCAACAAGTACTGATATTTCATAACAACAATGCAACCATTTCTATGTAGCATCATCAAGCAACGATAGGGCAGACTTGAGAGAATTATGGCCATAAGTCCTCAATAGTGTTCTCAATCAGGAGAAGTATCAGCTATCAATAATTACCGACATCTTACAACAACCACACAACAACCCCTACATGTATGCTAATTAAATTGAATCATAGCTTATTAGGACACACATTATCGTTACTAAACTTCACCAACGAGGCGAAATACGGGAAATTATTTTACCTTAAGTCCTCAACAACATATTTTTAAATAAATGAACACCTGTCAGAACAACTATTGGTGTCCAGTCATCACAATAAGAGTTTAACATAAACGTCGTCAACATGACATGCTAATCTAAACAATGAATTAGCATATACGAACCACGACGTCCTTACCAGGGGTTTATAGTCGATGCAACTCACAACATCTAATTGCAATGAGCGAGATCACCTAAATAAATAAGACCTTGCATGTCCGGCACCATTCAAACATATATGCACACTTTATTCTACCCCTTTCCTACAATCATATATAGCGTCTTATGACGTCTAGTTATTTCGATCCGATAGCCGAATGCTTAACCTAGCCTTATCGATGTATTCACAATAGAAACTCCCTCATTTTAGGCATTGTAACACCTTTCTTTGTTTCCTGTCACTTAGAACGCTTAATTGTGCGCTCTGAAAAATTTAGCTGACATGTCAAATTACCAAAATACCCCTTGATGCCATTATATCACCATCACCATAAAACCGCTTCAAAATAACTTTTTAAATGTTCTACATCCATTTTCAGACCAAAAAATTCCTTCGAAAAATTTATAGGGAAAATTACCAAAACACCTCCAGGCTTAGGTAAAACGACCAAAACACTCCCTGGCGGCCATCGGCCTTACAAAAGTCCCAAAACCACTTTACAAAATCTTTTTAAGAATTGACATTGATTTTTCTGACTAGAAAGTCCTTCGGGGATTTTTCACTCAAAATATCTCTAACCGAAAATTAACAGAAAGCTCAAAAGTCGATTCTGCTAAAAATAGCCATCAGCTTCAAAATGCCCCAAAACTCAAATATTGAAGCATCTCGTAATTTTAACATACTCATAAATGTTTTAAGTAAACCTACATTGGTTTGCTATTTTTAAAATGACCGTAAATGTTTACACTAACAGGGTCAGGTCAGTTAACCCCCTTCCCAACCTCGAAAAAATCTAAATTTTTTCCACATCCTAGAATTCACAAAAATAACTAAGGTATTTTATTTGAACTTTATCAGATTATATTCCAAATAATTTTTAAAATTTGTACAATCGATTGTTCGAACTCTAGCCCTCTTAGTGACAATTACATGCACTGTTCACCATTTAACAGATTAACCCACACATACTCCTTCTCCTTTTCCCACCCATACTCTTTTCTTCAGTTTCCTTCACTGTTGAGCACCCGCACCCACATAATTCCTTCATTTCATCACATAATTGCACACACAACACCCATTACGACCTAATACACACACAAGTATACACCCTAACACACACCACTTCCACACACACACACACACAATGTCAGAGCACAACAGCAGTAGGTTTTTTCACGCACATAGCCCCTTACACAATCACACACACACACACACACACACATACAACACCACCCCCACCCCACCCCACCCCTTCACCAACACCTACCATCTCATAACACTCACATACATACATTTGCACCATCAAAACATACACATATATTACAACAACAACGCTGCCATAGCAGCAGTGTGCTTCACCCACCCATACAAATAGCTGTTAACACACACACACACAAAACATACTTCCCCCTCCCATTTTTAGCCTCCATGGCTGATCCCCCTCACCTTTACTCCCCCCTCTCTCTCTCTCTCTCTCACACACACACACATACACAAACACACACAGTTGGTTACACGCCCGCATACACCATGAATACACACACACACACACATGTAATTAACCAAATTAAATTGCAAAGGAGTGAGATTACCCTTGATTAGAGTTTTAATTTTTGATTTCTCTCTTTTATCTTTCCCTTTCTTTTTCTTTCTTGCATTCTCTTTCCCTTCTTTTCTTCCTCTGTGTTTATCCTCTCTCAGCCGAGCTCTGTTTTTTCTCCTTTCATTTTTTTTCTTCTTTTTCCTCTTATTCCTCTTTAATTCCCCCAAAAATTGTACTTAGTAACCTCTTTAAGTAGAAGGTGCCCAATTATCTTCAAATCTCCCTTCCCGCATGACACCTCTTCATGCCACTAATCACAAGTTTTTAAAATTACAATTTAATCCTTCAACTTTCCATAATTGCACCTTGACCCCATATCTTTCATTAAATTGCATTTTGGTCTTAAAGCCAAACTAGCTCCTATTTTTTTTTTCTAATTACTCGATTATCGATAAAATAATGCTATTAATAAAAATAACCTCATCAATTAGTCTAATTCGCGATTAGATTAAATTTGGGTATTTCAGGGTATTACACTATTGTAATCATACAATTATAATCACATTAGTAATGCATCTATACTGTAAGAGTTAAACTTCTTTTATGCCTTCCCCCCCCTCTCGGATTAGACTTTCTAGATCCGCCTTTACGAGCTGTTGATCGTTGTACCTAGCTGAGGATGCCATTTTCAAACTTTTGACTCTTTAGTAAGAGGTCATTGAATGTATAACAAGTGTCTGGTGTGTGTTGCCGGCGTTATAAGGATGGTCCATAAATTGGGTTAAACTAGTACCTAAATGGACTAGTTAGTGTATATATGCATATGTAAAGTGTATTGAGCACTGCCAAGGCGGCTTTGTTATAGTGTACTGCTCATGTTCAATGTTCTATTTATGTTTTATTACACCTGAAGTGTTTTAAAAGACTATTAACTGAGGGATCGAGATGATTCTCGTCCCTATGTTTATATCAAAATATTATGTTTTCATTTAGAAATGATTTGAAAAGATGTTATTTTACTTAAATGTAAAATTGTTTGAATCTTTTTGTTTTTAATCCTTGATTGACCCTACTAGGTTCTCAAAAGCTCACTCTCCTTTGACTTCCTTTTCGTAGGTGACAACTAACATTCGGTTGCCTGAGTATGGATCAGATGTCGAGCATCAAAAATTGAATTTAAAGCTTTAGTATTGACCGTTACAACCCTTGTGTGGGTCAACTTCTCTAGCTTGTTATTCAAGTTAAATTTCCATTTACTAATTATGTCTGTACACTAAGAGTGATACATTGATTGATAATTTAGTTGCTCTGACAACTTCTAGTATTATTTGGTTAAGTTGAGGTAGTATTATCTTGGTGTAAATGATCGAGCGAGTGTCTAACATTTCAAAGATTACATGACATTACAGTTGGTATTAGAGCATAGGTATATGAATTTTTAGACTTTAGAAGCCTGTGAGGGAAAGCTTACATTTTAACAAGATGGTTAGCAAAAACTTTAATACCTTAGTTGAACTGTAATAGTTGCTTGATATGTGATTTCGTTCGACGAAGTTATAACTGGTTTAGCTTGACATTAGAGTGCTATGATGTTTGAGTCCTAGTATAAGGTTGGAGTGGTGATAAGAATGGAAGTCAGAACTAAAGGTTCAGATCTCGTAAAGTACAAGCCTTAGGTGGTGGAAATTTCTTAGTACTCCTGGTACACCATAGCCTTAAGGTTAAACATATTACTGTTAGGTAGATTGTGCAAATGGTATTGGTTAGTATATTATTAGAGTAGCGCGGTGGAAGCATGATAGATTAGTGATTGATTTGATATGGGGTACATGCATTCCATTCGAAATGGAGAAATTTAATTAATTGAATCATACTAGATAAGTCATAAATATTTTGAGGGCAACAATATCATATACATTAAATTTTGGGGTTTTTATAAGTGGGGATAATATAACACTCCGAACCTTGATAATGCCTAGCCAATTAGCTCATTTTAAATGACGACTTTTATTCGCAAGATTTAACATCGATTTCCACAAGCAAAAATTTATTGGTAACCTTTAGTGACAAAATTTTGAAAAATCATAGTTATAATTTAAATATGGCAATTATAAGTGATATTGATTGAGATATTAGTGGCAATTAGCGTAAATGATATTTTTAAAAACTTTTAGCATCTAATTTTCTTTTAGTTAGTATCATGTTTTATGTAGTAACTTCTAGCAACGATTAGTGAAGTAGGGTTACGTACCGACCTATTAAATTTCCTAGTGCATTATTGTATCATAAACAACTATTTTGGACCTCTTTGAAATAACAGGAAGTTGGTAAATTTAGAATAACTATAGAAAGTCTAGGGGTTGTAGGTTATTTTCCAACTTAAATATGTATTGAGGGAGCAGCCGTCCCAAACCCTTATTCTCTAGTCTTCTGATACATACATATATGGTAGAGAGAGAAAGAGGGCTTGAAGAAAGGCTTTTTGGCTATGGAATCTATTTTTTGGTAAGTCGTTTAGCTTTTACTCTAATTTATTCATTGGTTTAAGGGTTGTGAGATGGGGTACCTATCGAGTGTTTAGTGTGCATGTGTTTAGTGATGCCGTGAGTGTTTGGGAAGAGGGTAGCCATGTGGCTGCTGTGCTTGTGTAGGTGATTGTGCGAGGGGTAGGGGATAATAGCAACTGTGAGGACTTGTTAAAAGCAGCCATGGGGGCTGTCGTATTTACCTGAAGAAAGGACTGAAATGGAGCAGTCATGTGTGGTTATGCGCGGTTATGCACAGGCGGTCATATGTGGGTGTAACTGTGTGCAAGACATCGAGGATTTTTGGGTATGAACAAGTGTGTTTTATGGTGCTAGTAAGGAGAAACATGGGCTACAAAACAGTCCATGTATATGTGTGTGTGTGTGTGTGTGCACGCGCGCGTGCACGTGTGTTTAATGTGTGAGCAGGTGGAAGAATAGTGGTTATACAAGTGTGTGCGTGTGTGTGTGTGTGTGTGTTTTGGTGTGTGCTCATGTGTGTGTGGCTGCCATGTCTTCAGCTGCTTTAAGATCTTATAAGCTATATTGAGCTATAAGAAAATTAACATGGAAATACTAAAAGGACCATATAAGTTTTATTGAGCTCGACCAGTTTAACGATTTCCTTAAATGCTAATGATGCCTTAATGATGATGCAATATTGAAAAGTGAGAACTTTCCCCATAAGAAGAACATTGTCAATGCCTCGTTACTTGATTGAGAGCCAAATATTTTTGATCTATCTAAGTTAGGGTTTTGAAACAACTCAAAATAAACAAAATGAAAGAAAGAAGTGATGAAAACCTCACATTTACAGCATGTGAGATGCCCACATAAAAAAAATCATCTTTTGGCTACTGAGCTTTTCTTGGCAAACGGGGCTTGTTTCCTCATCAACTTTAAGCAGACATCTATTTTCTGCTTCCTTTTAAGGAGTAGGAGAGATTTCTGAAACTTGACTTATTGATGAAGCCTCGCGAAAGGTGCTTTCTGAATCTGAACTCTTTTTACGTTGTACCGAAACCTAGGGAAAAGAGGTGATAAGTTCCAAAGCAGCAAAGGAAACATAAGTGCATAATTATTCCACAAAAAAGAAAAGAAAAAGGGAGGATTCGACTTTCCATGTGTGGGTGTGTGTGTATTCAGTGGTGCATGTGTGTTGTGTTTGTAAGGGAATCAAAGTTGTGTGTGTGTGTTATGTATGCCTGAGTGTGTGTTCGTGTGTTGTGTAGGGGTATATGTATATGCGTGTGTGAGCGTGTATGTGTGTGTGTGTGTGTGTGTGTGTGTGTGTGTGTGTGAGTGGCAAGAAGAAACCCACTGCCATGAGGTAATGGGTGTGGGTGTGTGTGTGATTATGAAATGGGTTTTGGAAGAGGGGAGGAAGAAGATGTGTTTGTATGTATATTGGTAGGGGTGATGGATAGTTGGTGAGGGAGTGAAAATGCATGTGGATTTGTATAATGTGAGTGGGGTGTGTGTGTGTTTTATGTGAAAAAACTGTGTGGGTGTATGTGAGGTTTTTAGGTTTGTAAATGATCTAGAGATTAAGTGTAGAGAATAAAAAGAAAAGAAGATGAAGTGGGTTTTGAGTCACAGCAGTTTAGGTGGTACCCTGTGCTTGCACATGTGTACCACGAGTTAGCATTATTTTGGTGC
The DNA here is from genome assembly GCA_033070095.1 of Escallonia herrerae. NCBI lineage: Eukaryota > Viridiplantae > Streptophyta > Magnoliopsida > Escalloniales > Escalloniaceae > Escallonia > Escallonia herrerae. The sequence goes on from JAVXUP010002780.1 coordinate 18,941, forward strand.
ATACATTGGGAGGCGCACGAGATTGTTAGCATGTCAAACTTTACAGTTGGGTACTTTAGGCCATATTAGAATTCGTGGAAAAATATTACAAATTTCTGAAATCATATGCATTTTTAATATTTTCTGTAAGTTCAGATTTATAAAATCTTTTGGAGTCTTTAAAACTCATGAAAAAGTTCTGAAAAAATTAGAGAAATGTTTTTATAGTATAAATAAGTCCTAGTATAAGCTTGGTGATTTTTAGAATTAATTTATTATCATTTTCATAGCGCATTGGATTTAGTAAAACAAAAAATTCAAAAATAATTTTAATGCCTTTCAAATTCTGATTTCGATTCTTATATATATATATATATATATATATATATATATATATATATATATATATATATATATATATATATATATATATATATATATATATGGGGGCCGATCCACACCCACCGGTGGGAAAATAACAATTTTCCCACCGAACCGCAGGTAAGAGCAGCGGTTGGGAAGCAGCTGCCACATGAACGAAAAAAGGACGAAAAAGAAGAAAAAGGATCAAAATGGCACGAGAAATTCACCAAAATATCACGAGAAAATGAAAATTTTGCGAGATAATGGGCATTAATGTCCAACCGCAACTCATACAAGCGGTTGGCATTAATGCCCAACTGCGTCTCCTACATGCGGTTGGCATTATGCCTTCCGTACCCCCACCCCCTTGCCTCCCACCCCGTGGCCCCCACCCTATGTCCTTTCCCCACCCGTGAACCCCCCCTTCCCCCACCCGTGAACCCCCCTTCCCCCACGTGTCATTACCACCCTACCCCCACCCCCACGTGTCATTCCCCCCTCCCCCTCCCTGCTGTTCACTCACGGACCGTCTTCTTTCTTCTCTTCCTCTCTCACTTTTCTCTCTATAAAATCCCTCCTCCCCGAATCATTTCTTCCACTCTCCTCATTCTCCCTATCTCACCTACATACAAACAAAAAAAATTTACGCTAGAAGATCGGTGGATTTTTTTTTAAATATATCAAGTTAAAACAAGTAAGTATTTTTCAATTTATTCTTACCAATTGATTGTTTAAATTGTGTTACGCTTAAATTGTTCTTACAATAGTCTAAAATTCGTGTTTAGGGCGTCAAAATTATGTTTTGACAAATCGGGGTATTACATTCGAAAAATTCCAAAATAGCGATTTTTTTGGGCGTCAAAAATAGAATTTTTCACAAATTTATAAAAAATAGCTAGAGCTAGATTTTGCCAAAGTGCGAAACAGAGACCCTAGTTATTTTCAAAAGATCTGTATCAGTAAAAATTTCAGATTTTTCCAAAGACTGGAAAAATTTAACTGATACGCGCAACCTTGTAACTTTGCAGTGTAATTTAAAATATCAAGCCAGCGCGATTTCGCGCGAAACTTTTATGAGAACCCTAGGATGTTGGGAAGTTCCATTCCCCAGGAATTCGGGCCATTCCGAAGCCGTTAGCTAATTTTTTGGCCGAACGGGCTTTTAAGCGCTCGATCCGGACACCGGTTTGCGATATTTAGGCGAAAAATCCGTAAAATACTTTTTAGATCAAGAATGAACTCAGAAAGCTTAAAATAGCTTTTTAAAGCACTTTTGATATTTTCTGATGCCAGGGGGCATTTTGGTAATTTGCCACCCCGTGAGGGGTGTTTTGGTAATTTTACGGTGTCAAGTTTTTCAGTCCAGAAATGTAAGTAAAACATCTGAAAGGTTGTTTTGAAGCTGGTTTGATGGGCGTTAGAGTGACAATGAACCCCCGGGGGCATTTCGGTAATTTGCCGCTCATCGGGGGCTATTTTGCTAACTGAACCAGCTTGAAAAATTTCCCGAATGATTTTTAGTTATAAGATAGGGGTGTAAGACACCCGAAAAGATATTTTGTTCCAGTTGTTCTGAGATGTTTGTTGGGGCGATGGCTGCCAGGGGGTGTTTTGCATACGTAGCGGGGCAATTTTTGTTAACGCATCCCCTTTAAAATCTTCGGAGGAAATATTTGGTATATAATTGATGTGATACATTTAAAAAGTAGTAAACAAAGCGGTTTTGAGACTGCCGGTGGTGTAGCCGCCATATGGGGCGTTAGGGTGATAATGAACCCCCGGGGGAATTTCGGTAATTTGCCGCTCATCGGGGGCTATTTTGCTAATTTTACATTACACAAATTTGTGCTTAGAATAACTTTTAGTTCATGAAAGGGTGTGAGACACCTGAAAAGTTATTTTAAAGAGTGAATTCAGGAAGCTTAAAATCCCGTTTCAAAGCACTTTTCAGATTTTATGATGTCAGGGGGCATTTTGGTAATTCGCATCCCCGATAGGGGTATTTTCATAATTTTGCAGCGTTAAGTTTTTGAAAGGACTTCTTAGTCGAGAAATGTAAGCAAAGCACCTGAAAGGTTGTTTTGAAGCTGATTTGGGGCGTTAGGGTGATAATGAACCCCTGGGGGCATTTCGGTAATTTGCCTTCGTATTCATGGGCTATTTTGCTAATTTTACATTATACAAAATTTCCAACAATTACTTTTAAATAAATTTTATTCTTCTTTTATTTAATTCTATGACTTGTTGAGAATGATATAATTTTTATTTTTTAGATTTCAGTATAAATATGGATGCAACTGGAGGAAATAATTTTTGTGAAGGTTCTGATCCACCTTACGTTGGTCAAGTTTTTCAAACACTGGACGAAGTTGAAGCATACTATAGAGCATATTCGAAAACGATAGGTTTCGGTATTAGAACTAAGACGACTAGAAAACGGGCGAATACAGATCAAATTTGTGCAAGACTATTTGAGTGTCATAGAGGAGCACCGCATGTACCCCCGGTCGTTCGGATCAGTGACGAAGGGACAACAAGACAAAGAAAACGGGACACATTTTCGGGTACCGGCTGCAAGGCCCATGTGTATGCAGTACACCGAAAAAATGAAAACCATTGGGTTGTGACAGGAGTGGAGTTGAGCCATAATCATCAGTTGATGACCCCTAGTAAGATTGGTCAAATTCATCAACACCGAGAAATAAGCGCGGCACACAGACAACTGATTTTTACAATGGCCGAGGCTAAAATTCCACCTTCTAAGATGATGGGGGTTTTCTCAAGCCAGGCTGGGGGGATTGACAAGTTGAGTTTCAACGAAGTAGACCTTCGAAATGAACTTCGTGCTCAGAGGAGAGAGTCTTTCGGTAAGAGTGATTCTCAAACTACACTTGATCTCTTCAGGTGCCTTCAGAGTGAGAATTCTGGATTTTTTTACAGTCTCCAACTGGATGATGAGAACCGCATTAGTACTATATTTTGGGCGGACCCCCGTTCTAGAGCTGCTTACCAAAATTTTGGGGATGTTGTGACGTTTGACACCACATACCGCACCAATAAGTACTCTATGCCTTTTGCTCCGTTCACCGGGGTGAACCACCACTATCAGTCAATCTCGTTTGGCTTTGCCCTGCTTAGGGATGAGACGGAGGAGTCATTTACGTGGTTATTTGAAACGTGGCTTCAAGCAATGTATCATATTCCTCCAAAGACCATCATCACCGACCAAGATCTGGCAATGAAAAATGCAATCGCTAAGGTCCTTCCAGATACTCACCATGGCCTGTGCACATGGCACATAAGCAACAAATATCCCGAACGGCTTCACAATGTATATGCAAACCATCCGTCATTCAAGACTGACTTTAATACATGTGTGAAGAAATCGTTGACGGTAGACGTGTTCGAGGAGAGGTGGGCCACGTTAATGGATGACTACTATTTGCACAATCATGAATGGTTACAATCGTTGTATGAGATCAAGACACAGTGGGTCGGTGCCTACACCAAGAAGTTTTTTGCAGCCGGAATGACTACGACCTCGAGAAGCGAAGCTATGAATTCATTCTTTGATGGGTACGTAGGCCAGTCTTCAAGTATAACGGAGTTCGTACTAGAGATGCAGAAAGCCGTTGACAGGCAATTGTACCGTGAGAGAGAAGCCGACGCGGCTACAGTTTACAAAGAAAGAGCTATACTACTTTATTCACCTTTAGAGGCTCATGCGGCTCAAGTCTATACCAAGGAAATGTTTCGACAGTTTCAAGAGGAACTACTAAAGTCGAATCAATATGGCATGACAAAGTTGCACGAGTATTCCACCAGAGATATCAAGGTTTATGCTTTGACAAATGTGACGAATTTCGCCAATCCGTGCTCTTCGTCGGCTCCGAGGAACAGACGACATTTTACCGTAGCAGTTTGTAAGGACACCGGGTTGGTTAATTGCAACTGTCAACTGTTTGAGCATAAAGGTATACTTTGTCGACACGCGTTGAGGGTTTTGAGCGCCAAGAATGCTAGTGAAATCCCTCCACAGTATATCTTGGAACGGTGGACGAAGGAAGCCAATAGAGTCCACGGTCACATTCCTTACGTGCCCAATGTTTCAGTTGATTTCGAGCAATCTGAGTCGCTGCGATATAATCACCTTTGTAACATCATGCACGGTTTATCAATGGATGCAGCGTCAACATTTGATGGGTACAGGTATCAAGTTGAAGCAGCCGCACGGGATAAGGCTAAGCATGCACAGTTTAGGATGGCATTACCAGAAACTGTGGACACTCCGACTACTCGGACGACTCCAGCCGGTAGATTCAATCGAGCCAAACAGCCAGTCATTGACGGCACTGACCTACAAGGTGAGGAGGACGACATTTTTGATCCAATTATTTCTCAAACAAAAGGGCGAAAACGAGCAATACGCATGAAGAATCCGATTGAAGAAGCAACGGGTCAAAAAAAATTACGAAAGTGTGCGTTGTGTAATAAGATGACTGATCATGACAAGAGAAACCATTATAAAGTGTTAGGTATCGAACCTGGCAGTATGGTCGAGGAGGACGATGATGAGGAAGAGTGTTAGGGTTAATGTTTCAGTTGTATAAATTGAACTTTTATAATGTTTAAATTTGTGATTTGGTTTGTGGAATCTTTAATTTGTGATTTGGTTTGTGGATTATTGATATTTTTGGTAACTCCGTTTTCGGGCACACTTTAGGCCCCAATTGATAGCTTCCGAAAAAAGTTGTAATTTTTTTTGTCACTTTTTTTTCGCTCATTGCACCTCAGGCACGCTAGTTAGCCCATTTGTAAGAATTTCGGCGAAAAACGAGACACATTATTTTTTGGGTTTTCCTAGGAAGGGCCTATTCGGGCACACTTTAGGGCCCAATTGATAGCTTCCGAAAAAAGTTGTAATTTTTTTGTCACTTTTTTTTCGCTCATTGCACCTCAGGCACGCTAGTTAGCCCATTTGTAAGAATTTCGGCGAAAAACGAGACACATTATTTTTTGGGTTTTCCTAGGAAGGGCCTATTCGGGCACACTTTAGGGCCCAATTTTTTTTTGTCACTCTACACATCCGCTCTTTTAGAAAATTCACGCTACACACATCAACCACTCCACAGCGGACTCCTTACAGCCTCAACAACCACGAGGGTCCGGGCCGACAAGATGCGCCTTAGCGGAGAGGTGACGAAACGCTATAAACTGGGTTCCTATCAAAGCGGGGGATACTGACAGCCCGCAATGATCCCAACCGTGTAATTTTTTCGAATGCGTCATATGAAAGGTATATTCGCGCACATTTTAGCGCCAAATTCATAGCATGCAAAAAATTATGTACATTTCTTTTTGGTACAGTTTTTTGTAACATCACAGCAGCTAGCCACGCACGTCAGGATAATGGTAATGAAGGCGTCTAGCTTCATTCTTTTTCAGCTCCCAGGCTATCCTATACCTAAACGTCAAGGCATCCTTCCTAGTCCACGAGGAGTGTTTGAGCACTTCCGAGCGAGCAATGTAGTCCATGTACTTGAGGACGTAAATCCCGCAATCGTGACCGTTATATTGCTTTGGTCGGTCCTTTATCATCACGACCGTCCAAGGGTCCCCCTGTGGCCGTTCGCATGCTAGCGAGAGGACAGTAGTCTGCATCCAACAATAAAAACGAGAATCAAGCCTATGAAACAAGAACAATATACTATGAGCCAAGGTCAAAAAATAAAAACTAACCACTAAAGTGATGTACTCGTTGTACATCTGTGCCAGCAGCTGTCCAGGCTCGTCCTCCCTTAGGCTATCGTATATGTGAACCGTTCTGAACGCTGGATGGAGAACTAATAGGAACCAGTGGTTTGCATGATGACAAGGTATCATGATAAGGTTCGCATCAGCAGCGGGACATTGATAGTCTGCGTTCATCATGCCTAACACGTTTCGACCTGGTTTCCACTTACTCCTGCCGCCCCCTCGCCTCCATTCTGTGAATTCCCTCACCGTTAATTCCACAAAATGAGTGGGATACATGTTAAGCTTCAAATATTCAGAACGGTTAAAATGTTGCTCTCTAATCCGGAGCAGATCTATGTAAGCGTTCATGACAAAATTTGAAAGATCTGTCTCCGGCGCCAACGTTCTGATATCCTCATGACCTAGGAATGTCGCAAGGGGAAAGTCTGCTGAATTGACAGGCTCATGCCCGAAGTAGTGCCGGTCGATCCAACCATCTTGTCCGGCCTCAATGGCTTCGTCGCTTGTCCTTTGTCCGACCAGAAGCTTGGGCGCGAGGCCTGGATTCCTACTTGGGGAACCTGACTCTGGCACTGAGAGTCGTATGCGTCAGGAGGCAAGCGACTATACGGCTCCTAGAATTCATAGCTATGCGATGAAGACGCGTCAGGAGGCAAGCGACTAGACGGCTCCTACACCTGACTCTGGGGCTGATAGTCGTACGCGTCAGGAGGAGGGCGACTAGACGGCTCCCCTTGGTAACCCCGGTACGCAAGACTAAAGTTTTGAACTTCAGTCTTGTACCTCTCAATGGACCTCTTGAGATTGTCAGGAGCCTGCGCGACAAACCAGTCAAACGACTCCAGCTGCTTGAACACCTCAATGCCCTGGTCAACCTAAAAAACATGCATAGAAAATATGGCTAATCATTTCAGGCATGGTCGATAAGGTGCGCAAATAAATTATCAAACAACACTAGCATGACTTACAATGGCCAATGCCCAGAACTGGTCATAGACCTCACGTGGCGCATACGATGTCTTCTTCACCTGGGAAGGGCGATTCACCCTCGTGCGCGTCACCCTGAGAAACCACTGTAAGTATTCCTCAGTACTAATGCCGTCGTGCTTCAGCGATACAAGGCTATCATACGTTTCCTGCCAGGTATTCCACTGTTGCACCTCGTCACCCAACAAAATCAAGGCATCAGCCACCTCGAAGTTCGGCCCTCGACCACTCCTGTATGGCCGCATGTCTACAGCGGGTTTTGGTATCCCTTGTGGACAGCCAGCTTGCCTCATAGCTCGATCGGGCATCTGAAACTCACATTCTTCGAAGTGAATGAGCGGCACCCGAACCAAACCTGCCAGCACGTACGACACCGGAAGTTGCCAACACCACTCATCCAACAGATGCATCACCTTGCCATATGGCTGCCACGTCACCTGGGATGCATCTAGTATCTCTAGTTCCCCCCGATAGAACTTTAGATGGTGGTGAGGGTCTACCCGTCTCCTCCTCCGGTTGGTCGTAGGCCCCCAGGCCCACACCCTAGGCCACGTCTCATCGGAATCTACCAACGGTTGTGGACGACCCATGGGTAGCCTCTCGTAAGACCAAACCTGTGAATGCAAACATTATATGGAATTAGTAATTAATCCCGAATATATTGACTAAGGATCCTACCAAGAAAATAAATGCTCATACCTGTAATAGAGTCAGGCAGGCGGCAATGGACTTGGCACCGTTTCTCGTAGCCTTATGCAGTGCTCGATATAGGTGCGCAAGGACAGCTGAACCCCACGAATACGAGTATACCTCCTCAAGATCCTCCAAGAACACCATATACTTCGGATGCACCGTGGCGTCGGAAGTAATATAGCTCCAATAATATACAGAAGGAATGCCTTCGTATACGTCACGAAATCGTGAGGAGTGTATTCATCCGGTAGCACGCCGTACTGCTCTCTCAGCCATTTAAGCTTGACGCCGTTTGTTGTAAGAGCTGCCCTTGGAATTCCCGGAAAATACTGCCTAGCCATATTCGCTATGGATGCAGACGGCACGTTCAGAGTAACGGGTCTGCCGTGACATGGGATTCCAAGTATAAATCCGACGTCCTCTAACGTAACAGTCATTTCACCAAACCGGAAGTGAAATGAGTTCGTCTCGCTCCTCCATCGTTCAACTAGAGCGGATATAAGGCAATCGTCGTGTCGAGACCATTTCCCGCAATCGGTGAACAGGGTTAAATTTTGACGGTGTAATAGCTGTATTTGTTCCTTGTTTAGTACCCACTCTTCAAGGTGACTTGTGCTTTGAATTGTTTCCAAAACACCCCTATCGACACCGTCAAATACGTGCCTCGCGACGTGGTCATCGTCATCGTATAGGATTGATGTATCATGAGGTCCAGGGCTGAAATTCATACCTCTAAGAACAAAATATAATATAAACCAACTTAGCGTCCATAATATTTACATTCCAAAACTATAACTGGATCTTTAACCTAGCTTACCAACACATTAGCAATAGTCATTATTTCAATGTATTAAAACAAATCCTCACTTCCCACCACTCCGAACGCTTAATTACGCTAGTTCCTACTGAATTTAGCGCCAACGTGGTTATATAGCAATATACCCCCGATGGCCCCTACACCCCCAACACCTCAAAACCGCTTTAAAGTCAAGTTTTTAAATGTATTACGTCAATTATATACCAAATATATCAGGAAAAATTTTAAAGGGGGAAAGTTACCAAAACACCCACTACTTATGCAAAATACCCCCTGACAGTCATTGCCGGTGCGTCACAAGGTTCAGAACATCCGGAACAAAATAAGTTTTCAGGTGTCTCACACCCTTTCCTGAACTAAAAGTTATTTTAAGGTATGAATTTTAAGCTGGATCCTTCCTAGCAAAATAGCCCCCTCTGAGCGACAAATTACCGAAATGCCTCTGGGGGTTCACTATCACCCCAACGCCCTCGAACCAGCTTCAAAACTGTCTAATTCAGGTGGTTTACTTACATTTCTGGACCAAAAAGTCGTTTGAAAAACTTGGCACGGGAAAATTACCAAAACACCCCTCGTGGGGTGGCAAATTACCAAAATGCCTTCCGTGATAATTCGGAATGGCGCGAATTCCTGGGGAATGGAATTTCCCAATATCCTAGGGTTCTCATAAAAGTTTCGTGCGAAATCGCGCTAGCTTGGTATTTTAAATTAGACTGCGAAGTTACAAGGTTTCCCGTATCAGTTAGCCCCTTTACAGTCTTTGAAAAAATCTAAAATTTTTACCTGATACAGATCTTTTGAAAATACCTAGGGTCTCTTTTTTGCACTTTGGCAAAATCATGCTCTAGCGATTTTTTATAAATTCGTGAAAAAACTGTCATTTTAACGCCCTAAAAAATCACTATTGTGGAATCTTTCGAGTGTAATACCCCGATTTATAAAAACGTAATTTTGACGCCCTAAACATGAATATTATACTGTGGTAAGAACAATTTAAGTGTAACACAATTTAAACAATCAATTGGTAAGAACAAATTGAAAAATACTTACTTGTTTTAATTTGATATATTTATGCAAAAAATCCACCGATCTTCTAGCGGTTATCCACCGATCTTCTAGCGTAAATTTTTTTGTTTGTATGTAGGTGAGATAGGGAGAATGAGGAGAGTGGAAGAAATGATTCGGGGAGGAGGGATTTTATAGACAGAAAAGTAAGAGAGGAAGAGAAGAAAGAAGACAAGTCCGTGAGTGAATAGTAGGGAGAGGGAGGGGGAATGACACGTGGGGGTGGGGGGTAGGATGGTAATGACACGTGGGGGAAGGGGGCTTCACGGGTGGGGGAAAGGACATAGGGGTGGGGGCCACGGGGTGGGGGGCAAGGGGGTGGGGGCCACGGGGGGAGAGGGGGTGGGGGACACACTCATTGCCAACCGCAACTCTTAGTTACGGTTGGGGGAAAGAAAAAGGAAAGAAAAAGAAAGGAAAGAAGAAAGAAAGAAAAAGGAAAGAAGAAGGACACACTCACGGAAGGGGGTGGGGGCCACGGGGGAGGGGGTGGGGGACACACTCATTGCCAACCGCAACTCTTAGTTGTGGTTGGGGGGAAAGAAAAAGGAAAGGAAAGAAGAAAGAAAGAAAAAGGAAAGAAAAAAAAAGGAAAGAAGAAGGACACAAGGCAATAATGCCAACAGCATGTAGGAGTTGCGGTTGGGCATTAATGCCAACCGCGTGTGGGAGTTGCAGTTGGGCATTAATGCCCATTTTCTCGCGATATTTTCATTTTCTCGTGATATTTTGGTGAATTTCTCGTGCCATTTTGGTCTTTTTGGTCCCTTTTGTCCTTTTTCGTCCTTTTTCCGTCCACGTGGCAGCTGGTTCCCAACCGCTGCTCTTACCTGCGGTTCGGTGGGAAAATTGTTATTTTCCCACCGGTCGATGGGGATCGGCCCCTTATATATATATATATATATATATATATATATATATATATATATATATATATATTAACAAGTATGCATATTTATGGGATCTAATTGCATTTAAAGAAATATTTTTAGTTTGAGAATACTTGAAAATTTAGAAAATATATATGATTATTTCTTATGTTGTTTTAAGCTATAAATATGTTTTATTAGAATTTATTGTTGATTCTGGGTTATTGTTGAGCCTTGAGGAGTGTGCGAAATTTTCGGTTAAGTTGGTTGTGTGTGGGACCTACTTTGATTTCCTTGAATTTTGGGTTATAAGTGAGCATCGTATAGGTAGGTTTATAATGTAATAGTCTAGATTGCTTTCTAATCAATAAATTGACAATCTAGGTTGGTTCAGAGATTTTGGATCGAGGTTTTGTAGCATTGCTTAGCATGGATCGAGGTAAGAAATTCTATCTGAAACCTACTTCATCGCTCTGGTTTCAAATATATTATTATAACATCTTTATAAATTTCATTGAACTCTGATTTTAAAATTTTCATTAAAGTGTAAGGGATTCTATCCGAAAATCCTTTTCATCAGATTAATCTCATATGTTTAATTCTAAATTGTTATCGAATTTCATTGAACTCCTTTTTTTGTGGTTAATTTGTTATGAAAATGTTTTTGAATTGCCGTAAAGCCCTATCTTGAGCCTTAAAGCGATTGATTGAAATTCTATTAATACTCATATGTTTTAATGATTTAATCATCATAAAACCTTTTGAATTGTATTTATTTCTTCTCAATATTGACACAAGTTAGTAAATGTGGGGACTTATAAGGATGATGTGTACTATTGGCCTTATAAGGATGGTCTGTTGGTTGGGTTAAACTAGTACCTAAAAGGACTAGTTGGTGTACATATGCATATGTAAAGTGTATCGAGCACTGTCGGGATGGCTTTGCTATAGTGTGCTGCTCATGTTCAATGCTATCTATTTATGTTTTATTATACTTGAAGTGTTTTAAATGAGGGATTGAGTTGATACTCGTCTCTATGTTTATATCAAAATATTTTGGTTTCATTTAGAAATCATTTGAGAAGATGTTGTCTGACTTAAATGTAAAATCGTTCGAATCGTTTTATTTTTAATCATTGATCGACCTAGTTGGGCTCTCAAAAGCTAACTCTTCTTTGACTTCATTTTCACAAGTGATAACCAACATCAGGTTGCCTGAGTATGGATTGGATGCTGAGCGAGGGAAATTGACTTTAAAGTTTTAGTTTTGATCGTTAGAACCCGTGCGTGGGTAAACTTCTCAAACTTGTTATTCAGCTTAAATTTCCATTTACTAATTATGTCTGTACACTGAGGGTGATACATTGATTGATGATTTAGTTGATCTAACAGCTTATGGTATTATTTGGTTTAAGTTGAGGTATTATAAGGGGCAGAGCTAGGATTTTCATCCCAGAGGGTGCTAAAAATATATCGAAATCAGTAATTTTTTTATAAGTAAAATAGCACAAAAAACATAGTAAACTTTTCGATAATACATAAAAAAAACATACGAAAAAGCATCCGAAATGTCTTGTTCAAAATGCACATATCTGATATCTCAATCCAATTGGGTCCCATCCTCCATCAACAAGCTCAATTCTCAAATGCTCAATGCACAATTAACAACCTAAAATCATCAATTAATAACCTAAAATCATAAATTAATAATCTCAATTCTCAAATGCACACCTAACTATGTATTAATAGTGGCATGGGTTGGGAATTATAGCTAAATGAGACGTTTCACCTAAGAACTAGATGACATGAGAAGTAGATATTTCCTCCCATAAACAAGCAACAAGTACAACATGCGGTTTTAAGCAAGAAAATAACCAAAGTTATGGGATGTAAAGATTGTACCTTGGCAAGCTTTAAAATTAAGTACCCGAATAACTGATGGTGGTACTGCTGATGATCCGTCAGTATCGGCAAGCTAGAAATTTCAATGCATATAAAAGTCAGGATAACCATATTAAATTCAACATGACCCTCTTAGTCGAGGTAAGAGATATATAAAGCACAAGCTACCACAGAAGACTACTCAATCAGGTCACCGAATCAATTCTCTGTACAACACAACAATCAGGTCACTGAATCAATTCTTACCCCAACGGTCACCACTTTTGGACATTACAGCTACAGATTAATTAGGTTATATCAGAATGAGAGAATCATGATCTTACTTTGAGGAGAGCGTCACTCCCAGTGATGTAGCTGAAATTCTGAGAAATTTTGCAACATAAATAAGCAGAAAAGAAGGAGAAAAGTAAATTAAAAGTAAGGAAATGGATTAGAAGATTGGAAGCAGGAAAATCAAAGCTCTTAGAACTAATGCGCAATTGACAAAGACACTCAAGAAGAGACCAATTTCATCTTGCTCAAGAAGTAGAAGAATTAGGTACAGAATTGGAAAAATGACAAAGCCTTACTGCAAGTAACGTGGTAACAGTTTGCTGCCTGTGCAGAAGATTCAAATTCCTGTATTTGGTAAAGTAAAACAGCAGAACATCAATAAGGTGACAAAACAAAGAGATTGTACATCACTGTAATGCATGAATGCCACTATCAATTGATTACTCAAATGGGAAAAAAATTGTTCGAAAGCACACTAATGACTAACCTCAGAAAGGTGGTATTGTCGCCGGTAGTGGGTTCTTGGTCGCCAGTGGAGTGAAGACTAAAGAAAATCGTTCATCGTCGGTTGAGGTGAGGTAGTCAATGACAGTGAGTCGTCACTTTGTCATCGCCGGCTCGTAGATCTAGGCTAGATCTGTAGACTATAGACAGCCCAGATCTAGATCTGTAAAGTAGAAGATTATCAGTTTGTCGCCGCCGGTGACTGTGAGCAGGGGCGATGGGATGGTGAGACTTGAGATCATCACTTCTAACACTTCGTCAACGCCTATGGCAGTGAGACGGTGAGACTTGAGAGGTCGCCTGGTCACGTGAAACTGAGAGGAGGAGAGAGAGTGTGTGTGCGACTGAAAAGAAAAAACTATAGATATAAATATATTTTTTCAAAAATTTAAGGGGGTACATTAGCGCCCCCTGGTACAAGCGTAGCTCTACCTCTAGGTAGTATTATCTTAGTGTAAATGATCAAGTGAGTGTCTAATGTTTTAAAATTTTCGGGACATTACATAAAATGACCGATTATTTTTGATAAGATTGGACCGAAAACTAAGAGATTTGCTAGGGAATTCTTCTGTTTGATACTTGAAAACCAGTTTGGGCACGGTGGAATAAAGTTGAAGTGGTTGGTAGAAATGTACAAGGCTTTATCGGAAGACTTCACGGAGGGGATGCTTGTTATACGCACGAAGGCTTTCCTGTTGTGAGTGATAGGGACTATTCTATTCTCAACGACGACAAAGAATACTGTTCAGGTAAAGTATTTAGCTTTCTTGGGTAACTTGCAAGGGTTGGTGTATGCTTGGGGCACCCACACTTGCATACTTGTATCGCGCTTTACAATGGGCAATGAGGCCCTACTGCAAAGCTATATATGCATGCCTCTCATTGTTACATGTATATCATATAACCTTTTTTAATTTCGTCTTTGATAATTTTATTTTAGTCTCTACACAATAAATTTTGACCATACCTTACTTATTGAATCACTACAATTAAGGTGTGGTCTTACGAACACTTTAGTATCGATGTACCCAAGCGTAGGAAAGGAACTGAAGAAATCTGGCCTCGGCTCCGTGCTTTAGAGTATAGTCAGAGGGAAAGCCACTACCCGAGGAGAGATGATCCCCATCACAACACTGTCTTCTATCGAAAGAGTTTGAGTCACTGTGTTGGGCCAAATGTGTTGGGTGCCATCCAAGAAAGTGAAGGCCCGAAACTTTGAGTCATTAATTTGGATGCTATCTGGGTTGCAGCGCACTCCTTTAATCCATTGGGAGATCGCGGAGTGGCAACTACCGGATCGTGCCATGCGATATTTTCAATGCCTCCAGGGGTTGCCAGCAGATGTCCTGGACATGAGACCAAACAGGAACCCACCGAATGTCCTAATATTTGGGTTGTGGATGCCCTTGAGTTGTGCGCTGTTGAAATTGGACTATAAGAGTCATGACAAGACACATTCACAACCATTGTGTCAGAACCTAACCCTATGGTTAGCATTGAACACTATCTGGGGTGGCACCACCACATCACTCAGAGGAGAGTACACCCGGTGCAATGGGCAAGAAATACCAGCTCAGGTTGTAATTGATTAGTAGAGAGCATTTGAGCTCGTAAGTTCCCTATTTACTTTCATATAGCATTTGATCTCGTACAAGTTTTTTTTATTTAATTTCATGTGGTGTTTAAATTTACTTATGACCTAACTCGATGTAGGTTGATGCCTCGCTCGCTTTCTTCCAAAAACTGGATAAGCAGAAGGATCTTCTAGATGCCATGGGAGTGGATCTCACTCTTAGGCTGAGTACTTGGCACATAGTTACAGGGATTTCGTGAAGGGCTATACAGAGCTGTCTTTGGGCGTGACCCTGGAAATGGCTTATCCCTTGGGGCAGCCTTCGAAAGTGAGCAAGGGAATGGGTAGTCTCTTGGGACAGGGAATGAGTGATGCTTAGGGGTAGCCTTCAGATATAAGCCAGGGAATGGCTCATTGGGATGAGGGGAGTCAACCCTCATTTGAATTGCTTAAGGACTCCGGCGTTACACCAGAGCCCCAGAGTCAAGTCGCTCAAGATTTTGGCTTCACGAACTTCAACTTCTCAGAGTCACTATAACTCGTCTGGTTGTCGGGAGCTTCCACTTTGGGCCTTAGGATACCCGAAGAGCCTCAAGGACAACAATATCCCTCTTATCCGAAAGGTCATCTGTTGAAGCCCCTTAAGCAAAAAATGTGCCTTGGTCCACATCTGTTGGTTTAATGGTCCCCCTCAACTACGCTCGCAACATTTTGTTCAATCTAGGGAGCTTGATTACTATATAGCGTGGAACGGAATGTCCACCTTGAATTTAGGTGCTTAGTTGAAAGATACAGTGTTGAGTGCCTACATTAAGCTTATGGCTCGTAGAGAGAGGGATAAGGGAGATGCGTATCCCCAAGTTTTTATGTTCGACACAATTTTTAGTTCTATGCTCCGTGGATAATGGTGACAGTGGTGTGGTGTGAGAGGGAGGAAATCATTGTTAAGCTGGCCTTAGTCTAAGTTGCTCACTAAATATTTCATGAATTCTTTCAATTCAGTGAGCTTCCGCAAGGCAGATGTCTTTCTAGTACCCCTGCTTAGACCACAACCAATGGTATTTGCTTTCCTATGAACCATCGGCTATGAGAATTTCTATCATCGATAGTCTTTATAACGATACGCACTAGATGCCTATGAGCTTTGCATTCGTCTTTGCATTTTTTCTATTTCTTGACTTAATCATTGTAATTCGACTATCATAGCTTATATTTTTTTTCTATTCTGCAGGATTTGTTTTGTGCCATGCATCACGACCTTTGTGGGCTTAAAGTACTGACAAGGCTAAAGCTTGATAAAGTTGTGAAGAAAAATAGGCCCATGCAAAGGAATGACTCAGACTACGGTGTCCTTGTGTTGATGTACATGGACTACATTTGTCAGTCTGAGAGCCTCGAGAAGGCCAACTGGAGCCAAGACGACATAGACAACTTTAGATACAAGATAGCTTGGCAAATTCAATAATGTACACCTACACAAGTTAGGTACATTGTAAATCCGGCTAGGCTGAATAATGTCAAAAAATAGCATTTGATATGATTATTGAGCATATCTTTTCTAGTATTTGATTGTTTGATGTTATTTGCATATCATTTGTGTTTATGATTTGAGTATTTCTTTTTAGATATGGTGCGTTATAGTTAAGTATCGCTTTGGAGAATTGGGGGGGGGGGGGGTGTGTAGTTGCTTTGAGAATGGTTGAAACATGTTGATGGTTGATTGAAATAATAAAGGCAAAATAGGTTTTAGGGGCTTCTCCACCGTCCGCTACATAATGTAACGAACGGTGAAATAATGTATTATGACTCTGCTAGCTCAATCTTCCGCCACATAATGTAGCGGACAGTTGAGCAGAGTGCTTTTTTGGGGCTCTCTCTCTCTAAGATTTGGGAACTAGAAGCCCAAAATTTTTCTAAGTGTTGCTGTAACATCCCGAAATGTTTAACACACAATCGATCGATAACACTAAGACAATAATGTCCTTAACCTCAATAAATAATGCAACAAGATGTCAAAGCAACTATTCGTCAATCAAACTATACTCTCAATCAACTATCATAATTGAAATACCAAGTCTAAGTCTAAGAAAATTTAAACAATAATATTAATTTACCCACGCAGGGGTTCTAACTATCAATATTAAACTTAAATTTAAATTCCTTAGCTAGCTCGGCTCTAATCCATGCTCAGGTAATCTACGGCTAATGCTACCTACAGAAAGGAAGTCAAAGGAGAGTGAGCTTTTGAGAGCTCAGTAAAGTCGATCAAAGATTTAAAACATAACAAAACGATTCGGACGAGTTTTCATATAAAACTTTTTAAAGAATATTTTCATTGAAATACAGTATTTAGACAAAGATGAATAAAATGAACGATTTTACATTTAAGTCCAATAACATCTTTTTGAGAGATTTGCTTTCGATGGAATCACTACAATATGATATAAACATAGGGATGAATATTTAACTCACTCCTTTAAATAATAGTCATTTGAAACACTTTGGGCATAATGAAGCATGAATGGATAATATTTAAAACAGTTCAAGTGTAATAAAACATAAAGAGGAAATATTGAACATAAGCAGTACAGAAGCAAAGCCACCCCGGCAGTGCTCGGTCACTTTACATATGCATATGTAACACTGACTAGTCCATCTAGGTACTAGTTAACCCATCCAACAGACCATCCTTATAACGCCAACAATACAGACCATCCTTATGGCTCCCAAGTTACTAACTCATGTCAACATTGAGAAACAATAAATATAATTTAAAAATGCTTTACGATGAGCAATCAATAAACATATCAAATGAACAATGGATTCCAAGATGAGATAAAACAGAATTCCAAACAATCGCTATAAGGCTCAATTTAGGGTTTCATGGGCAATTTAAAAATATTTTTTTATATCAATCAATAAAAAAAATCAACATTCGAACTAGTTTGTAAAACTGTTGTTATAAGCATTTGAAAACAGAATAAGGAAAATAGGGTTCGGGTAGAATCCCTTACCACACGGTCCAAGCTATGCGATGTTACCAAACCTCAATCAATAATCTCTGATTAAAACCTATATTGGCAATTCATTTGTTAGAATACAATCTATACTAATATACTATAAACCTAATCTTCACTACCCAAACTATGCTCACTTCTAACCTCAAAATTGCGCGACTCGAAACGGTTCCCGCACACGACTAACTTAACCGAGAACCCGATACGCTCTTTAATACGTAACGATATCTCAAAATTTATTATAAATCACAATAAAACACTTTTATAGCTTAAAACGTTATAAAAAGTAAAAATATGCATTTTCTGAATTTTTGAATATTTTCGAATTAAAATAATTTCTTTAAATACAATAAAAACCCAATAATAGCCATAATTACTTCCAGCTGTAAAATAAGTCCCATAATTTTTATAACAGCTTTAAAGTATGTATAAAAATTATGGAAATTTAAATCAGAAATTAAAAGGCATTAAAACTATTTTTAAAGTATGTGTTTTGCTAAAACCAATGCGATACAAAAACTATAGCAAATCAACTCAAAAAATTATCAAATTCAAAATGAGTCTTATTTATACCATAAATACATTACTCTAATTTTTTCCTAAATATTTTCAGGGTTTAAAGGCTCCAAAAGAATTTTACAAGTCTGAAATTACAGAAAATATTAAAAACACATATAATTTCAGAAAATTATAAAATTTTGCCACATATTCTAATATGGCCTAGTGTATTATACTGAAAATTTTCACTTGCTAACAATAAGCGTGCATTAACATATGCACGTATCGATCTAACGCTAATCCAAATTTTCCGCTCGTACTTCTCTTCTTCTTCTCTTTACTTTCTCTCCAAAACCAACACACACTCACCAGCTCATGGTTACTGTTCATGCAGCATCACTTTCCCCCCATTTCTTGTGTTTTAAATCTACATTACACAAAATACATTCACAATACTAAATCTCACTTTACCAACACAGCTAGGAAGTAGTCCCCCTTTCCTTTTTCCCCAGCACCTATACACAAAATGCACCACGGTCACAGCACCTTCCCTTACCTTCTTGCTGCGGAAACCCACACAGACACACAACAAAAACACAACACCCATTACACTATTACAAACATATTTGCCACAACCCACAACGCACATCCAGTGCACTCACACAAACACACTCACTTGCACTCAGCAAACACACATGCACTCACATTAGCTTCCCCTTTTTGCACCCATATAATTCTATTCATACCCACTGCCTCACGGCAGTGGGTCTATCCTTTTCCCCTCTCTTCTTTACTCCTTTAACTTATGCGTGCATATATATAGATAGATACACTACACCCATCACTCTATACACCCAAACAACCAACATCCCAAAACTCCCTCATTCAACCTTTTAGCCAACCATCAAACCTCAAGCACACACTCACATCAAGCCTGAACTACCTAGGTAAAACACCCATCTCACTCTCTGTATATTCCACTTATGTACACATCTCACACTTTCAAGAATTAAACCCATTAAGCACCCTACACTACACCAGTTCACCATACCAAAGACACACCGAAATTCACTCACGCAACACACGCAAATACACCACACATGCACAGCTCACCACAATTCATACATATGCATAAACACGGCTGTGCCTAGCAGCCCACACACCACGGCATGCATACACTCCCAGTTGCTCAGCCCAGATCAGAAGTGGAAGTTTCCATACAATCCCTTTCTTTTGCACCACTTCCACGCACAATGAACACCAACACCTCACAGCTTCCCCTTTCCCTGCACTTTGCCACATTTTGCAACCACAACACATAGGTTGGCACACGCACACACTAATCTTCACTGCAGCTTCACATTTCACTCCCAAAACTTCATTTTCACAACCTCTAATAAGCTGCAGTACAACCATTTTCTCTCACTAAAGGCAGCACTTCGCGGCTGTCTCTCTCTCTAAAGGTGGCTCCTTCACGACTGTTCTTTTGTGACGCCGCAAACATCGATTGACGACAACAATGGTCTCTCTCTCTCTCTCTCTCTCTCTCTCTCTCACCACAACAACCACACTCAGATTTACATCACCCTACATCACAACTCTCTAAACACATAACTGAGGTACGCACACCATCGTTTACACAGCCATACACGCAGCAAGGACACACATAATACACCCCACAGATTTCACGCTGAACCTATTTCTCATACAACCCATGCGCTCACACAATCACACAATATACTCACACATATACACAGCTTCTACGTGGCACCGTATACTCGTAAACTCATTTTGCGGCAGCCACTAAACTCCTACAGAACCCACTCTCACGGCTGAAATCCCATTCCTCCCCTTTTATTCTATTAATCATTACCTAACAAAGAGTAAAAGATTTAGAAAGACTTACCGGTAAACCAATCCTGATTGCCAAAAAAAGCTCTTCCTTCGATCCCTGCTCTTCTCGCTCTCGGTACATATCTCTCTCTCTCTCTGTCGCAAAGAGTCTCCAACAAAGCCAAGGACGGCTGACCCTATAGTGTATGCATATATATATATATATATATATATATATATATATATATATAATAAACCCTAAATGGTAAATCACAAAAAGAACCCCTTTACACTTACATTAGTCGCTAAAATTTTACCCGAGCTTTTTATTACTGCGAAATGGCCCGCAATAATTATTTACGATAGTATATTTGCTAGAAAATATTTGATACGATATTCTGAATCCTTATTCGTCACTAAAAGTATTCCGATGCTAAGGAAAATAATTCGTCACTAAAGACACACATCAATGCTAATTATTTAAAAAAAATAATAATGTCGCTAAAAACTGCTTATTAAAATATCGATGCTCAAATAATATTTTTGCCGCTAATCATTAAACTATAACTCATGGTTTAGCAAAAAAAAAAAAATTGTCACTAAACGTTACCGGTAAAATTTCGCTTACAAAAATTTACGCTAAATCTTTTACAAACAAGTCGTCACTTAAATTAAACTAACCGTCTAGCCTTGCCAAGGTTCGGAGTGTTATAGTTGGAGTGCCATGTTTTTGCTCCACCGTTTGCTACATAATCTAGTGGACAATGAAGTAGTTTACTATGTTTATGCTCCATCATCTGCTACATATGTAGCAGACAGTTGGGCATAATGTTTTTTTGGAGCGTTTTTTTTTCTATCTCTCTAAGTGTTTGGAACTAGAAGCTCAAAATTTTTCAAAGTGTTGGAGTCAATATTTTTGCTAGCAAAAACCTTTTTTTTTTGTTTGTAAAGCTTGGCAGTTTGGCATGGTCAGTTTCCCTGTTGATACACAACTTACCAAATATACCACAAATTGGTCACTGCAAGAGTACATTAAATTTCAGGTAGAGAACACAATTTGTGAATAACCCAATGTTAAATCTAAATTGACTATTTGTAATAGAAAATATACTATTACAAGGTCCATAATTCAAATATAAAGTCCATAGACTAAAGGTCCACTTCATCTTCTTTGGCATCATCTTCTTCCTCGTCTTGCAAACTCTCTGGACTTATCCACAGTGCCTATTAAAGGTTCTCCTTGTCATAAATGGTCATTTTGTTGCACAATGCACACTTTCTCAACTTCTTAGGTTGGATTGCTTGTTTAATAAAGTTCTTCATCCGTGTAGATCTCTTGCGGCATTTCGTTTGAGATATAATTGCATCCAAAGGCTAGATAACATTGTCTTCTTCCTCAACCGGCTCATCATATTATGATCCCCGTGTAGAAATGCCTTCAGTGTAAGTCAAATTGCTAGCTAAAGTTACTTCAAACTGGTCGACAATGGTATCTTACTCTAGTGCTAGATCGCAGATATACTCATATCCCGCCATTGTAGCAGGACCCTTTAGGGTTAAACGTGTAAACATTGTCACCAGATGATTATACCACAACATCTTTGATTCTTTAAAATTAGTATATGATGCTTCGAAAAGGGAATGGTATCGTGCAACCTTAGTCCACTGCGGCAAGATGTATTTACTAGGGATTGCCTTAATTTTTTTTGAGTGAAAAACCGCAGTATGTGTCAACACATTATGCTATAAAACTCAAACTTCTTGCAAAACACATGTCACCGTATTCGTCCCTGTGTCATGGCTCACCATTTTACAGTCTATGCACTTTCTCAAGGGTGAGGTTGTTCATCAACGAATAAACCTTGTATTACATGTAGGCGCGTCTGCCATCTTGTTTATACTATATCATCCCGCTTTTTTGTAACTTTACTTGGTATTGTATGAAAATCTCCTTTGTATAGACTTTTGCACCATTCACCTCAAGCGGGGTCTCAAGAAACGTTATTCTTTTTTTGTACGTGTTTGTAAAATCTGTAGCTCTTTCTTTCACGAATATTAGTGCAACCACTTTTTGGCCATTTACGACGAAACCCTTCAAATTCGTAGTTGTACCTACATAGCTGTTGAACAAGGCATTCATAAATTCACTCTTGCCCGTCGTTTTCATGCATGTAGAAAAATATCTTCTAATGTAAATGCCAATCCATTGTTCTTTGGGCTTATACAAGTGTTGGAGCCATTCGGTGGTCTTGTAATGATTAATCCTCAACAAGTTTATCTCACCTCTCTTCAAATTCTTCAATCGTTAATGACTTGCTGAAGCACCTATTAAAATCTTGTTTAAAGTCTGGATACTTTGCATATACATGATGTAGATGTTCAGGGTATTTGTTTCTTATGTGCCAAGGGCACAAGTTGTGTCGAGTATCTGGAAGACGGTAGCAATAGCCTTCTTCATTGTCAAATCTTAATCGGTAATGATAACTTTGGGTGCTTTGAAATTCATTACTTTTAACTACGTCTTAAACAACCATACAAAAGAACTTTCGCTCTCATTCCTTAACAATGCGAACCCAAACAGGATGGAGTGATTATGATGATTAACACTTGTGAAAAAGAGCAAAATGCATCAAATACGTATTGGTATGGAAGGTGGTGCCGAAAGTCACAACATCCCCAAAATGTTGATAAGCATGTCTCCAACGATGATCGACCTAAAAAATGGTGGTAACTCGGTGCTTATCGTCAAGATTAAATTTGTAAGTAAATTGCGGGTCCTCGATTTGCTTTTGCCTCAATAGTCTCATTATGGATTGAGAATCATTGATGTCAAACGCGGCTCGTTTCTAGGTTCAGGCCGTGTTACGAACATCTATTGTGTTGAAATTCAGATTTTGAATTTTTCCAGCCTATTCAGCAAGAACATTAACAATGTCGGTAGGTCCTATCGGCGCGTTACTCATTTTGTGAATTAGGCTCGTAGCGACGTTGCTCATCTTCTTGCGTTGATGTATTTGACTCACCTTTGAAGGCGTTACTAACGGGTGAATGTGTACCAATTCCAAGCTAGTAATAAGCCAACGATCTTGTTTGGCTTTATGGCTTGCAAACATCTTGACCTTGCAAGCCATGCGCGCAAAGAAGTCCCATCTTCAACTTCGGGGTGCATATCCCACTTCATCACCATTATCTACATGTTTCTCATTTTGCAATGGTTTCTACACCTACGACACTCATATAACCGTGATCATATTTTTTTGGTTATGGCACTTGTTCTAGTTGTCTTAATTCTAAAGCCAAAACCAACCCTCAATAAATACGCTCGAAAATATTCTTCGACTTCTTCCAATGTTCGAAATGTTCGCCCTAGATAAGGGTCACTAGTATCTATTGGTGTGTTCGAGCTTGACACAAAATCAGATATTTTGAAACAAGAACTACATAGAAATAACTTATGCTTAAGTTTCAAATTGTAACATTTTTTAGGCATACAGATCAATTACAAAATTATAACTAATTTAAACATCCAACAAATGAAGATTTAAGAATGAGTACACTAATTTAGCATGCAAAGTACAACAAATATAATTTCAAAAAATTTTATATGAACTTGACCATGGTACCCATTAAGACAAATAAACTTCACCACGTTACTCACCAAAAAATATGAACATCCAAAATGAGCCCCATATACGCCAATAAGCCTTTGAGATCACAAACTTACCTTTTTTGCGTGAAGCTTGGTTGCTTGGAACTTGGAGAGCTTGATGAGAGCTAAAAATGGAGACAAGTGGAGCTCAAGCTATTGAAGATGTTAAACAAGGAAAGAAGAGCTGACAATTAGGACTTTTTTTGTTATATCTACCTCACTGTCCGCGAGATAATGTAGTGGATGGTGAGGGGACATATGTGGTTTGTTGTCAACCAAAAGTTGTTCACTACATAATGTAGCGGACGATTTTTGGCAAGTCAAAAAGTCATCCGCTACATAATATAGCGAAATGGCACTGTTCCATTAAAAGGACGGTTGTGTGGGGACATTTTGGTCAAAATGACCATCCGCTACATTACATAGTGGATGGCGGCGGATGGACAGACCAGATCATGCAGACAATTTAGCTGAAGCTGCATGCGCTGTCTACGGATCAGCTCCCTACACACACACACACACATATATATATATATATATGATCCATTGCTCGCGCTGACAACTTAAATAAGTTGCCAGCGCGATCAGGCCGTCCATCCATAGCAGATGGACGGACCATATCTAACTTCTTTTTTTTGAAAAAAACCGTCGTCCGCTACAATATCTAGCAGATGGTGATTTTGACCAAAATGCCTTGACGGTAATTAATAAATCGAAGGGATAGGCAAATTAGGGGGGCAATATTATAAATTTCACTGTCCGATACATAATGTAGTGGACGATGAAGTTTACTTAAAAATATATATCTGGCCTGTCCATCCGCAATGGATGGACGACCAGATGGTGCTAACAACTTACTTATATATATATATATATATATATATATATATATATATATATATATATATATATATATATATATATATATATATATATATATATATGGTAACTTGTTATGTATTGGTCTGAAAGTAGGAATAGCAAATAAGATGTTGATCGCTCTTTTGTCTCATATTATTCAGTATGCTTGAATATAATTTTCATATCTCTATAATATTTTTTTTTTGAAGGCTTATTGTGCAAAACTACCCCTAACCTTTGAGTGCAATATGCCACGAGCGCAAACGTTTCATAAGTTTGGAAGAAGCCATTTTTCTACTTTTAACGATTTAAATGGTCCTTTTAATAGGCTTCCATTCACTTTTTTTTATAAAATCAGCTCACTTGCTCCATACGTGACTGTGAAAATTAATATATACGAGGCTATAATTGCATTTCACAATTTCATAATTGCTTATATGATCATGGAGACTGTCTAATTGTTTTAGGCTGTTTTCAAAAAAAGTTGCAACATCCCAAAAAATTTTCGGAACATTAGACAATCAATCGATCAATCACTTAATTATTTGATTGCCTAAATTCGATAAGAAAGCCCCGATGTGTATCAAAGCTTCTACAATAACTCAAACTCTCAATTACATTGCTCTTAAATAAAACACTAAACTTTAAATACTCGGGAAATTAAGTTAAACATTACTTTCCTTACGTGGGTTTAACTAAAAGAAATAATAACATGTTCAGTCAACTTCTTATTCATGCTCTAATCACTCCAAATATCCTATTGCTGATGATCACCTGTTGAAAGGAAGTCAAAGGAGAGTGAGCTTTCGAGAATCCAGTAAGGTCAATCAAAGATTAAAATAACAAAACGATTCGGATGAGTTTTTCATATAGAGTCAAACAAAAATTTTTAAGAGTATTTTTAGTAAAACACAGCATTTCGATATAGACAAATGATTCAAACGATTTTTACATTCAAGTCAAATAACTTCTTTTCAAGGGATTTTCTTTTTGATGAATTCATAGCAATTCGATATAAACACAGGGACGAGTATCATTTCAATCCCTTAAATCAGTAGTCATTCAAAATACTTCAAGTATAATAAAAATAGATAGGAAATATTGAACATGAGCAGTACACTATAGCAAAGCCACCCGAGTAATGCTCGATACGCTTTATATATGCATATGTATATTGACTAGTGCATTTAGGTACTAGTTTAACCCAACCAACAGACCATCCTTATAACCCCAAAAATACGCACCATCCCTATAACTCTCATATTACTAACTCATGTCAACATTTAGAAGGTGTAAATAAAATTGAGAATGGTTTACGATGAGCGAATCAATAAACAGATGAAATGAACAATGAATTCCAAACAATTGCTTTAAAGCTCAATTTAGGGTTTTCTTTGGTAATTGAAAACAATTTCATGACAAATATCAGACTTCATTAAAAAATTGATAATAACTCAAAAAATTATATATGATGAAATAGGGTTTCAAATAGAATTCCTTACCTCGATCCAAGATATGTAATACTACGTAACCTTGATCAAATTCTCTGAATAAACCTAGATTGGCAATCCATTTGTTAGAACACAATCTATGCTACAACATTATAAACCTAATATCAACTACACACACATGGCCAACCTAACCGAAAACCCTATGCACTCCTTAATCAGTGGCGGAGCCATTGTTGTACTAGGAGGGGCTAATGTACCCCCTCAGATTTTGGGAATATATTTAGTTTATTTATAATTTTAGACTCTCTCTCTCTCTCTCCTTTCAATTTTCATGACACGGCCTCTCACTCTCTCAATTCTCACCGTCTCATGGCCACGGCGCCTCACTCCAGCAAATCTCCAACAAGAAACGGTAGCCATGAATGAGCCCACGACACGAACCCAATACACGAGCTCACGATCTAGGTTGTCTGGATATGGATCTGGTTCTAGATCTGTGCACTGACAGCTGACGGCAATGACACAGTCACTGACGTCTAACGACCTCCGATCTTCACCCCATCGGTACCAATATCTTTCAGTCTTCCTCAGTCTTCACTCCACCGATGGCCAAGAAGGCAAGAACCCACCTCCGGTGGGGAGCGAGTCGGCGACAAAGGGTATGTTCCAAAACTTTGATTTCACCTTGATCTTGCCATGATGCCATTTCTACAAAATTTATTTGTAGAAATGGCATCAAGTTCATGGTGAAAAATCATCAAGTTCATCCTACTTATTAGGTTTATACAAATGTAAACCAGTGCTGTGGAGGAATTCTTAAGGGAACTAAACAACATGAACATTTGTGAGTGAGTTAGTGGTAGGTTCATTACATATTTAGGAGTTACATTGGAGCACTATAAAAATGTGACAAAAGCGTGCAAGGGTAAAAAGAAAACATAAAATATATTGTTTGTTCTCTTCAAGTTCTCTCTATGTCCCCCTCCTCATATTTGTGAGTGAGTTTGAGTGTCCCTTTGTCTCCAACAGATTCTACATTAACCACTAAAGCCCCAACTTCTGGAGCTAAAACCTCACTTGTTTTTTGGCCTAATTAAAAAACTGTACCCTTAAGTTTGCCCCCAGTACAGTTTTAGTACTCAAGTTTGAAGGTGTGCCAAAGGAGTACCCAACTTTGAAATAGTGTACCAAATCAGTACCTCGACTGACGGATGGCGGATGCCGTTAAGAAGTCTGAGAGGTTGGACTGTCAATAACAGAAATACAAATCTCAAAAACACGCCGATTTTCAAAGAAGTACCTCCTAACTTTAAAAGAGCGTACCAAATCAGTTCCTCGATTTTTTGTCTTCCTTATTTTAATCAAAACAAAAACTGAAAAATGCATTAAAAATTGTTGATAAATTTTCAAAAAAAATAAATTCTCTTCCTTAATTTAATCTTTTACAGAAAACTCGTCTCTATAGAAAAATCTCTTCTCTCCCAAAAAATACTCTCTCTCTACACCCCATGAACATCAATCTACAATGGTCTCAGCCCCACCATTGTTTCTCTGCTCAACCTCATATCTGGCTTTTTGACTCCCACAGAACTCTCTCTCTTCTCTTTCATTCTGTCCAATTTTATTTGCAATTTCTTTATGTACTTTGCAACTCATCTAGTCGATCAGGCAATGATACCACAACCTGCAACCATCAAATTATCCAACCCTCTATTCAACCCTTCTGCCTCCATAATCCCTTCGGTGACACATCGAATTCCATTCTCCCATGACCACGCCTGTATCACCTATGAGTCACCGCATTGGCAACACCCTCTGGCGACCAAGCCGACGGAGCTCGAGATCAAGGTTTGGGTTCTTTCGATCTATGTTTTTTTTGTTGAGACTTTCCCCTTTGTATTAGCAAAATAAATCTGGATTGGCTGGAGATGGGTGCCAGAACTCTATTCAGGTGGGGGGGGGGGGGGGGCGAAGGTGTTGACTGGCACACGTGGACCAATTGGAGTGGCGGCTCAATGAGGGGCATCAAGGATTGGATTGGAAATGGGATTGGCCGGAGTTTGAAAGAATGACTTCGGCAGTGGACCATCGATATTTCTGGGCGCGGGTGCAGTGTTTTCATTAGTCCCAAACTCCATCATTTTCTTGCTGGTGCAAATGTGGTCTCCTTTTGTGCTTTGAGAAGGTGTGAAATGTGAATGACAGAGGAGGAGCGAGGAGAGAGCAAGAGAGAAAAGAGTTTTTTTAGAAAGAGAGTGAGAGAGAGTTTTTTTTTATAAGGATTAAATTAAGAAAGAGAAAAATTAAACGGCTGTGCTAGTACCACGTGTTTTTCAAATTTACTTTTCCATTATGGAGGAAGAGAAAAATTGTTGCAAAAAAATCAACAATTTTTAATGTATTTTTCTGTTTTTATTTTAATTAAATTAAGGAAGACAAAAAATTGAGATATTGATTTGGTACGCTTTTTCAAAATTAGGCACTTCTTTGAAAATCAACGTGTTTTTTGGATCTATTTTTTTGTTATTGACAATCTTACCCCTTAGACTTTTAACTGCATCCATCATCCGTCAGCCGATGTACTGATTTGGTACGCTTTTTCAAAGTTGGGTAGTTCTTTGGCCCAACTTCAAACTTAGGTACTAAAACTGTACTGGGGGTAAACTTTAAGGTACAATTTTGGGATTATACCTTATTTTTTTTGCCAATAAATCGGCTAAAACAGCCAATAACTTTCAATTTAAATGGCATACACTTTACTTCGTTTGACAAATTTTTTTTTTTGGTTTTCAGTTTTTAAAGAGCAGTTTTTTAAAGAGCAGCTTAATTTTTTTTTTATAAAAACAAGTGGGTGTTTGATAACCCCTTTTTTTTTTAGGTTTTTTTTTTGGTGTTTGGTAACCCTTTTTATTTTGACTTTTTTTTTTGGTGGTTTGCGGTGGGTGGTGGGGCGTAGCGGTGGTCGCGGTGGTGGTGGTGGTGGTGGCCGACGGCCGGAGGTGGCTACCGGCAGTCTCCGGCGGTGGTGGCCAGCGGCCGGAGGTGGCTGCCAGCAGTCACCGGCCGTGGTGGCCGGCGGCCGGAGGTGGCTGCCGGCAGTCTCCGGCGGTGGTCGCCTGAGGTGGCTGCCGGCGGTGGGAGGGTGGTGGTAGTGGTCGAAAAAAAAACCAAAAGTGAAAAAAAAACCAGTTTTTGGAGTTTTTTTTTTCTCTGCAGTTTAAAAACTGATTTTTTAAATTGAAAAAAAAATGGTTACCAAACGCTCCTTTTTTTTCAGTTTTTAAAACTGAAAAAAAAAGAGGGAAAAAAAGAGTGTCAAACGGGGCCTTTACTTACAATAAAGCAACCACTAATTGTACGAAAAATGACGGGCAAGAGAAGAGAAAGATGTTCTCTAGTTTTCCTCTAGAACTAAAACTAAATGGGAACTTCAGTAATTTTGGACTTTTTCAGAACCTGGAAAATGGCGCTTGATTTTTTTTAAGTGAAGATTAAAAATATATACCAAGGATAAGAAGAGGGTTACAAACATTATCCAGATAGACAAGTAGACCTGACAATTTTCTACCCGTACCCGCGGGTCGAACCATACCCGTTTAAAAACCTCGGGAATGGGTACCTATATAGACTACCCGTGCAATTTTGACCCGTACCCGAACCGATCCGTAGTTTTCAGGTCTGTCCGGGTCGATTTTCGGGTACCCGCGGATATCCATTTTCCTGGGGTATATATAGAAGAAAATCAATGCCCTAAACCTAAACCCTTTTCGGCTCATTTGATTTCTCACACAGTCACACATTTCTCTCCTCTCGTCTCCATCAGAGACTCAAGAGTTCTCTTACGCCGCTGCACAAATCTGGTGCTTTCAACTTTGTCTTTCTACCGCCGGTGACCAGATCTGGCAGATCGTGACACCGCCGATCAAGGGTCGTACCTTCACCTCCACCGCCGGCTCCTGTACCTCCCCCGCCGGCGTTCATGATTCGTGACGACACCGTCAGTTGTCCTTTTTATTTCTCTACCACCGACTTAACCGTGACAACACCGTCAGATTGTCTCTCCACTGCCGACGACCAGTTTTCAGACATATAGGTCCTGTGCCTCTAGTCTTCAGCCTTCACTCTTCAAACAAAATCAGTACGAAGCAAGCAAAAGCCAGCACTCTAGTCTTCACATAAAAATGAGTATTACAATATTTAAAATAAAAAAAGGTATATACCCGCGGGTAATACCCTACCCGTAAGGGTAGGGTATGGATCCAGTGATAAGTTACCCGAAAAAAAATGGATAATTTTTATCCGATCAGATTTTATCCATACCCATTCGGTTTTTACCCGTACCCGTCCGGTTTACCCGATTGCCAGGTCTATAGACAAATAAAGACTCACATATGACATCTTCATGGAATAGCAAGAAAATAAAAAAATCAACTACAAAAGTAACAAAATAAAAAACTTACAAAAAGATAAGATAAAGTTTTGCCTTTGTTTTTTTTTTTTTTTTAAGGAGATACAATATCCTACTAAATACAAGATGAAAACCTACAAAACGGGCACTCTTTCAACCCCAAAGAAAACTCCAGACACGTGTCCCCGTGATGCACTGTTGCCTCGATCTCCGTGCTTCCATTCGGGAGCTGGAAACGCTACCTTTTCTGACCATCACAGTGCTGCTTAGGCCTAGAGGACACAAAAGCCAAACACCATCTGCAACCCTCACACCCATCGGAATTACCGAACCAAATCACGCTCAGAAGCTTCTCACGATCAGATCACTGGCAGATGAATCGCCATCAGACCAGACCCCAGTAGGCGCACTATCAACCAACGACCATAACCTTCTTCACGCAGCAGCTGCCAAACTGGCCTAACACAAACAACCTACAAGCAGAGCAGAAAACCTCTCCACCTGCAATCGCATATCAGCCAACCTTTCTAGATCAAGGGGGAAGAGGGATCAACTAGGAGGGAATGGGGAAGTATAAACCCTAGAAGAAAAACCTAGATCTAGACTCGCCAACCCATCTCTAACCTTTGACAGCTTAATAAACCATGACAGCAAAACCCACAAACTTCGACGGCCAAATCAATCTTCATCCGAAGCCCACCACAACCCAATCACATAAAACCAGAGTAACCCAGGACCCCAATAGCTTACCCTTCATCAATTGCCAACCAATCTCCGGCGCTGAAAAACAAGGACAACCATACCTGATCGAAATTATCCGGCATGATGGCAACAGTCGTCCAGATCGTTGTAGCCCCTAGATCCAAAACGAAGACCCTAACTACACATCAGCTAAACTACCACCTTCTAGGAAAACCGGCAGTGGCGACAGAGACGGAAGGATGAGATATGAGCAGATAGCTTTTTCGCTGAAATCGTCTTTCTGAGAGTGAGAACTCTAAACTGGAAAGGGTGCTTAATGTTGCCATTTTACATTCTTATTTATTATAACTATTTTTTGCGATGTAACTGGTCAAAAAACTTGGGGAAGCGTTATGATCATCATGTAATAAAATGGGGATGCTATCATCTTTGTCAACCGAACTACCGCTATGGTTTTTAATTGTCTATATTCTTTTATCTTAACTTTTTGGGTCTTTTAGCTATTTTTATTTTTTTTTTTTTGTTTCGGTCCCTCTTTGGGATTTTCTTGTTAACATTTTGGTGGTAATTTTGTAATACGATTATTTTCCTTCTTCCTCCCATTTTCCTAACCAAATCTACTCTTCACTTCTCTGTCCGATGCTATCGCCCTCACCAGCACCAAACCACCATCGACCCACCCTACTCCCCGCCGCAGACAATCACCTCAACTACGCCGCTACCCACAACTGTCATCATCCTTAACTTTACTACCATCACAACCTCGTAATCTTTCAATGTCGTCATCCCACCACTGGCAATTGCCCCACCTACCACCACCACCCACAGTCATCACCAGCCTCAATGCCACTGCCATCACTAGATCATCAACCATGCACCCTCGTCACCACCTTACCTTGTAACTGTCATGTCTGCTACCTACAACCTCCCATCACTCAGTGAGTTCTTTAGGTGATGGGCAGTAGTGGGTAGTAAAATATTCTGATGTAGAGCCATGACTGTCCATACCGATTCCAATACAAAGATAGACATGGAGATGGATGTCACTGTGGCGGCCGAGTGGCAAATCTACCTCTGGACTTATGGTTAGGCCGAGGCCTACCATTAAATCCTTATGTGAAAAGGGCATCAAATCCGAGGGTGAGTTTACGAGTTTTCACACTAGCTACCCATAAGAAAAGAAACCCTTAGAGAACTATAAGAAAGGGAGACAAGTGGTTTCAAAGCTAGCCACGCTACCAAGCTGCACTACATCCCTTCAATTGGTAATAGTAGTAAGCTATTAAAAAGAGGCTTATCGGGAATTGCTAACTGCTGGTCCCCTTTAAGGGCTCATTGCCTTCTTCTAGCTCAAAAGAACATATACGTGGAGCTATGTCGACCAACTCTCTCAAAATAAAATTTATTCTAAGTATATATACCATGGTTCTTTACTTCGACAGGGTACAAATATCTAAAGGGAAATATTACCAAGAGTGTACCAACATCAGGGCCTCATCCAATAGAACTTTACCCAAGGAATGAATTCCAAATGCTTTTGAAGAGGACAGAGAAGGCGATCCCGGGCAAATTGAAAATCAACCACTCGAGCAAGTTCCTAATGGTGGTTCTCCTGTGAATCACGGGTCCCTTAGAGCACCTTGTAACATTTAGTTATTTAGTGCGAAGGCGGTGGCCAAGTGTTGTGCGTGCAAGCTTGATGAGGTTTGATATGGTGGCGGTGGTTCAACAGTTGAATGGGGTGAAGAAAAGGCAGAATAAAGGAAATATTCAGAAGGACAAAACTGTCCCTATGTTTTTAATGATAGCCTATCATAGGGACCAATTTGGAGATTGAACAAAGTACATAGATGATTCTAATGAAAATAGGAGTTCAACAACTAATATAAAAATGCAAGAATAGTTTTAGGGACTAGAATCCTATTATTCCATCGAAATACACCAAACTCATGTTATTGTTCACGTCAACAAGCGGTCAAATCTCCGCATCAACGATAGCTAAATTCAATAGACGCTGGAAGAGCACGATAATGATCAAGAAATCCAAGAGAGGTCAGAGGAGAGCTCGACATTGAGTTCATCAACAGCAAGATACGAATATCTAGTCGATGAGTTCCAACCTCAATGACGACGACATTGGCATTCGTGAACAGATCTAGATGGTAGCACGAACATGGAATCAGGCTAGTCGGTCCAATTACTGACCCCTGGTTTATCATGTCAGCGTTCGGTCCATAAATCCTGACAAGAATAAGGTGGTTATACAGAGCTATTTCATTCGATTGTAATTATTCAATGTTGGGCCACATTGCATGGGGTGGCCCTCCTACTGGGGTCCTCACTCGTGATATAATTAAACAAAGATTGCGGTACTCTCTCCATAACGCAAAAAGATTCACCGATAATGTTGCATGCTTGGCTAAAACATCTGCGAAAAGTTGATTTCTTCATGTACACGGTAAACTTCCACTGTCGAGTCACGATAAAGGAGCACCCTGCAATCAAACACCAAATTTGACAGAGGAACCGAAGGTATTATATCAGCATCCAATAACAGTCATTGATTTCCTTTGTACCCAAGCAAGTTGTTACCTATCTCGAAGAGCCCAAAGCTCAGCCACATGTGTAGGAGCAGTCTTGACATATTCGGAGCATCCAATTAACCATGGACCCCCGCGATCGCACATGATGTCTCAATTATTTTTGTTTATTTCGGGTTTTAGATTTGAATCCACTTTATTTCTCGACCGGGTTGAAGCAAGCTTCCAAAAGATCTTCTTCAATTGCTCCTATAGTGTTGTTTCAAATGTCACGTATGATTTTATCGTCAAATTTTGTCCCAAAGAAAGAGGGGTTGGAGCCAAAAAACTTCCTACCTATGAAAAGAAAAGACACACTTATCTGATTCTGGTGTCGTAAATAAGAATTATTTTATGAGGATGTTTGTTACACAAGTGCTATTTTGGGTTGTTTCTTGCTATTTGTGAATGAATGGATTTTTAGTTCCAGCTATCAGTTATGCCTGCCTAAACCCTCTCTTGTTCATGATTGTAGAGAAAATTTTTATTTTCACAAAAATGACATGTATGGTAATTGAAATGCTTCTAATATTCGACTAGCTTGAGTTATGACTAACCATAATCAGCCAAAACAAATACATTTTTTTCTCCTTTGCTTGGCATTGTCGCAAGAAGATATGGAGAGCAGAATACCTCTTTCGATTCAAGATGAGGGAGATCGTACCGGTGGAGGAGCCCCTTCTCGACTCACTGGCTATTAAGATGGTCAGAGCAGTATATCTATGAAGCTTGAAACCGAAGGCACGATTCAACCGAATGAATTGTATGAAGGTCTTGAATCAGTTGAGTTTTTGGCTGCTTAAGCTTTGGGTCGCATGAAGCAGCTTGTGACCCATTTCTTGTTAAGAGGCTTGGACTAAAAGATGAATCACATAATTTGTAACATCAGTGTACAGATTACTGTTAAAGATTTTTGGTCTCCGAGCTCTATACTTGATCAACCGATTGAAGTGCTAACCATTTGGTATTACATTTTATTCAAGTAAACTACCAACCAACAATAAAAGAATCAGTCAAAGTTAGCTCAAGGTCTATCTATCACCCGGGGGGGGGGGGGGGGGTTGTTATTACGTAGTACTATTAAATTATTGAAACTCAAAACGCACTAGTAACCTATTGAACTCAAAAGTAAACTTGGAAATGCGTGTTCTCTATCTTGGATGCACCTTCTTCTTCTTCTTCTTCACATGGCAGTTGCAGTCATGCATGCTAGTTATGCACCCGAATTTCCTCTTCATTTCTTTCCACATGCCGACTTTCTCCTTCTTCGCCCTGCTGCAGCAGTTGATTCGGATCCCTGTCCTCATCATATAGCAATCTTTCTCAAGCTCCATAACCTTGCTGCCCATTTTCTCTATCTCCGTCAGAACTTCATCCTCACTACTGCCAATCCTAGCCGTTTGTTCCTCCAATTGCTCCACTGACTTCCTCATCCCGTCATCAGAACCCTGTACCTCCTTTGCAATGGTGTCTCGTATCTGTAACTGCCCCACAAACAGCACCTGCACGACAACTCGCAGTGGCAGTCGATCGTTTTGTGCAGCATGCTCACAAGCTTCCGAGGTCATCTTATTGCAATCCAATACCCTGCACAACACCTCTTTCTCCGACTCTGTAAGATATCGATGTTTGTCCAAGTAAATATCGATAGCCCGGTATATTCCATCAGATCTTCGCTGAGTTCCCGCTGATGCTGCAATGGACATCTCAGCAACTGAGATGAATGTGCTCATCTTCAAATCAATGTCACTTGCAACCTCTGCCAAGAAATCTTCAACAAGTTCCGCCACTGTGATTAATCCGGAAACATCAGGACTGGTGTAATTGCAATAGAAGATCTTCAAAATCCTTTTAACACATTCCGTATCGTACTGTAATTCCTTAGCGTAGCCG
Organism: Escallonia herrerae; assembly: GCA_033070095.1. Taxonomy (NCBI): domain Eukaryota; kingdom Viridiplantae; phylum Streptophyta; class Magnoliopsida; order Escalloniales; family Escalloniaceae; genus Escallonia; species Escallonia herrerae. The sequence continues at coordinate 54,614 of JAVXUP010002780.1, forward strand.
TGGGATGGTATTAAGAGGTCCTTAACAGTGGCCTGATCAAGTTGTTTCCCAATTCTGATCTCGAATCCGTTTCTACATTCGAGGCTAGCTTCCAAGGCTATGGCCAATCGGAGCATTTCAAACAATAATGTGCATGGAATGAGTCCTCTCTCATGAGGCAATAGCCTCTGGACTGCTTCAATTGCTTCTCTTTGATCGTGTTTCTTTGATATAGGCATATCATCTCCTATTGCAGCGGTGGAAAAGACCTGTGTCTTTGCATACCGACAAATGGATGCAGCCACATACTCAGATGAGACTTGGCGCTGAATCATCGAACGGATAATAGGCTCATAGAGCTGAAGAGACAGTGTTGTTAGATCTTCATATTTCCAATCAAGAACAAAGAGCCGCCTCCTTGCATTAGGCCTATGAGTATTTTCATTGTCATCACCATCATCGTCAGATGTCAAAATCTTCACCGGTTCTCCGAGAAAATGGGGATTGGTCAGCGCCTTTGTGATAATGGAATCCGCACAGGCATCAACCAAGCCAAGTTTTGATGCTGGTTGAAGAATGCTTTCTGTTGTCCTGAGGGCTCTTACTGACTTGTTCCAGCTAGGGATGACTTTTTGTTCAAAGAAAGTAAGTGCCGTCTTTAACAGATTGTTGGTGCTGTGGTCTTCTGTCATTTCAAGGAAGCTAGCAAGGCAACACACACGGACAACATTTTCAGCTGTGATGTTCACTTCATAACCGTGACAGAATCGTCCTACAAGCTCAAAGGTTTTCGGGTCTGCTGGGATGCCTTCAAGTAAATGAGAGAGGTCTTCTTGAGGATTCAGTTTAAGCAGTTCAGCGAGTTTAGCTGATCGAGCAGCTAAAAGTTCCTACACATCATAAAACACCCATCAAATATCATTTGTGGGCAAAGATACTGTATTTGATATTATTTTCAGTTCTGATTCTTCACCAAGGAAATCCAAAAGGAAAGCAGAAAAAAAAAAGGACTTATGCCGTGTTGAGGGTATCATTACCCTGCCCAGGGTGAAGGGTACTCCACATATATGGAGCTGAACATCTTTTGAGCATATGGGCTTGGACACCCTAACACATAAAAATAGGGTCAGAATTTTCGGTGAAGGAAGAGGTAGAGCCATACATAAGTACAGAAACGTTTACCAGGATGATGTTTCTATGCATCGTCTAGTGGCCATACTCCGCATAGCTAATACTCAAAGTGGTGGCTTGTTATCCAATGTATGCCTTCTTAACCCTACAGAATAGAGCCACAACTGATCAGTTCCTCACCCACCTCTTCTATTTTTGTAAACATAGTGAAAGATGTCATCTTGAAGAGCCACTATACACCTTAAAAGCGTTCAGACTCTGCCAAAAACAGGCTCAAAGTCACTAGTTAAAAGTATCTAAGTGCACAAAACTGCAGGAATGAAAATGACAACTGTTTTCATGCTCACATGGGTAACGTGCTAAGTAGCACGGACACTGCGTCTGACACCGACACCGACCGGGACACCGGACACCAGTATTTCCCAAAAAAATAAAATAAAACAGATTTTGGACACCACTGAATTTTTTCAAGTATTTTTCTTATGTGTATATATAGTCGTTAAACATCAAATACATTCTACATCTAAAATAGTAAACAATAATCAATAACGACAAACAAGCAACTCAAATAAAAGTCATACCTAAAATTTAAATGCAATATAGTACAAAGAACATGGTACATAACATAAACAAAGTACTTCCCTACTCAACTCTTACTAAGTCATGCAAACAGGTAAAAAAAACAGGGAACGCGCCCTCTTCTTCACCGCCCAAACAGGGAACAGAAACAGGGAACTCTTGCAAAGTAATAAGAAATTACTTCACTACTTAACTCTTACAAAGTCACACAACAATTATCTCTTTCCTTGGACCAAGGGATCAATCTACATCAATAGTGTAATCTTCGAATGTACCGAAACGAGAGAGATGGGAGAGAAAGGAGGAGACCTCAGGAAAGAAGGAAAAAAGAGACGAAAAAAAAGACAAAGGTACCTGTTGCCGGAATCCGGCGACAGCGGCGAGATCCCCCGGCGACCAGTTTGGGACAATCGTCTGCTTCGTTCTCGTCTGTTGACGCCGCAGGAAGAATACTCGGAACAGTCATGGGTTGATCCAATTAGGGCTTCCGTAAAGTCTATTTCTAAAAGAGCTCCAAAATTGTTAATTATTACATACAAACCCCCAAAATAAGTTTTAAAATTTTGTACGTTGCCCCATACTTTTGGACACTTCTTCACAACGAGTACTTATGAGGACGCTTACGACATAGTTATCAATACCGTAACGCCGATATGTATTATTTTTTATATTTTACTGATAAAGTATCTCTTAAATTTTATACCGGTCAATATATCGCTCTGTACCAGCCGGTACAGGTGATATCCGCCGAGATATTGTGTTTTGTAACGGTTCCTTAAAAAATGTAAAAGTAACAAATTTTGTAAATTGACCATATAAAGACTAAATAGAAAAACACTTTAAGTTCTATTATACTAATCAAAACCTCTGTAGCCTCCTGGTCATAAAATTCATTACAATTTACAAAATCTTTCCTGATAAGTTTTTAATCTTCACTTATCTTTGATTTACTACACACCTAGAAGCTTTAACCATATTATTTTATCTATATGATGTAATACTTTACACATAGCTGCACACACATGCACACACAAAAAGTAATTTATTCTTGAAGCCAAAGACATTACTATTGAACAAAACTGCTTATTCTCATATAAGAATTTGCAAATGAGATTGGGGGGGGGGGGGGGGGGGGGGGACTAGTACAAGAGGAGATAATTCAATTGAATAAGTTATTTGTTTCTAATGTCACTGTATGAAACAAACTGTTAGGATCAAGCGCTTACCACTAAACCATAAGCCTAAGTTATCCAACCATAGGGCTAACACAAACAACTTACTTGGGAGCCAATCGCATCTTCGAAAACTATGATGACTCAAGCTCATAGGATAACAAATTATTTTAGAAGAGCTGTAAATTAAAAAAAATATATACGTATATATTATTAGGTCGCCAATGATAAATAATAGGGCTAATTACAGCAGTGTCCCTGAGGTTAGGGTAATATTACAGGCGTGTCCATTAGTTTGTAAAAATAACACTTGTATCCGTTGACCAAACGGAATCTTAAAAAATCTAACGGTTTTAAGAAAATGACATTGTTACCCTTAAATTAAAAGGTTATTTATTTCCAAATGCCATTACTTCATCTTTAAAAAAAAAGAAAAAGAAAATTTGACTTTACTCTTTCCTCTTCCCCCCACCCCCACCCCAATTACAATGGCCAATGCTCAAGGAAATATCTCCGGCGGCCTACAGCAGCCCAGACTCCTGTAGCGACGGGCGCCAGCGTCCATAAAGATCAGCCCGTCAAGGGACTGGAAATCGTGATGCCGCTCTTGTCGCCGTTGGTGTCGCCCACCTCGCCCAATCGGATGGCCGAGAACAGATCTGGCAAGGATGAGAGCAAGAGGGAGCACAATTAGGGTTTTAAGGCAACAGCCTTCCAATGCCCAGCGAAAAGGGATGACGGAAGGGCTGTCGCCGAAGTGGGAAAAGGGGAGGGGCTACCGGCCAGGTTCGGGATGATGGAGGGGCTGCCATTGAGGTGAAATAGGGTTTTAGAGAGAGCTGCCGGCAGGGTGGATTTGCGAATAGATTGCCGGCGGCGTGGGTTTGCGAAGGGATTGCCGGCGGTGTGGGTGGGGGACGGGCTTACTGGCGTGGTGGGGTGGTGTGGGAAGAGGCTGCCGGTGTGGTGGGGGCGAGGGAGGTTGCCGGCGGAGGGAGCGTGGGAGGGGGGACTGTCGGCGGCAATTTCAGATTTAGATTTAGGGTTTCTAAAGAAATTGGGGGAGAGAAACTTTTTGAAAATTAGGTATTTACCCTAATTAAAAAAATAAATTTTATTATGTATATACAATATAAGGGTAGTATTGGCATTTAGAAAATACACATGAATGACATCAGCCAAAAAGTGTAATTTTTTAACGGAATCCTAACGGATGGATACGGGTGATACATTTGAAAAGGTTTTGGTCACGGTATGTTACATTTTGAAACTTAGTGTCCTTGACTGTAATTACCCCCTAACCTCAGGGACATAGGTGTAATTAGCCCTAAATAATACAAATAGATATTGTTGATGAAAATCTTGAGACGGTATCGAGACGGTACCGTTATTGGTACGTACTATTTCGCAGAAAAAAATGGTACACATTCCAATACGGTATTCATAATTATGACTTATGAGGCGATGAATGGACAAGGATTCCAGAAAGTTCACTAACTCTCTAAACATGCTTTCTGTATATTGAGATAATTTTAAAGATTTGGAGAAGAACTCTAAAAACGTAGTAGACTTGCAAATATCTAGATACTATTATATATAGTTCTTGAGACGACATGTAGACCATAAAATCAAATGTATCCCTACCGTCTATTGAGGAGGAAGAATAGAATAAATATCACTTGACCAAGGCATAGACAGATCCAAACATTGTAGTATTCTCCAAGTAAAACAGTAAATATCATTCTCTCAAACTCTCGTTTTCTTTTGTTCATTTTGTTTTCCTTTATTCATTTGCTCTTTATATAGCCCGAGGGTTAGGCTGACTTAGCATGAAGGGCTTGATTTAACTAAGTGTTGCGCGATCGACTTTGGAAAGTCTTCAGTGTCATGACATGTGGTATTTCAAAATTAATAAAAATTTAAAAAAATTGAATACTGCTGAAAGGTGTTCAGAGGTGTCGGTGAGGTGTTGGGGTGTCGATAGGTATCAGACACCATACCTCAATCCCATATGAGGTGTCGGTGCTTCCTAGGTAACGTGTAATCGTATCTAGCATTTTTCAATATGATTCAAATCTATATTAGCACTTATGGATAATAAATCATCTAAAATAACAAAACCTTCTTCTTGAAAAATTAGAAACCATAACAGTTCCACTTCCAATGTTAATTTTCCGATACCATACAATGAGCAAATTGTTGCTACCTGTTTTAACATCATCCAATAAGAAAATCAATACATATCATAGACTATAATCATCTTCAAAAAAAAAAAAAGACTATCTGGAGCTAGTTCCAGAACTATAATCATCTTCTAAATTTATTGCACTAGCACTAAATTTTAAAACAACCCGAAAAGTGATAGAAGAGAAACTACACTTTAATAGGAGATTAGTAACATTTCCTCCAAAGAGTGGAGAGATTATCTGATTATCGGCCGGTGATAATAGCTTTAAAAGAGAATCACTTGCTCAGCGAAATGGGACGGATGTACTTGTGTTTTTAAAGGAAAGTTGAAGAGAGGAGCTTACCGGGTTGTTGTAGATATGGAAGCGTAGAAGGTACAACAAGAGAACATATGCATATGTTGTCACTCCCTCTTTCTCTCCCATGTTTCTTTCTTTGGCTAGCTCCAACGTTCTCCCTGAAACCAGGGCGCTTCTCTTATCTCCAAGCTGTTTCAAATCACAGATATTCGGAGATTCTGATGCATGTTAAACTACATTTTGTACCTAAAGGTATGCACCATCTAAAACACAAATACGTCACTACAAAAAAGCAATCTATACTTTATCTATCTATATTTATGAATTTATAATTTATTCATTTATTTTTTTTGAAAAAGATAAGAATATATACTATAAGGTCGTAAATGTGAAGCTACCATCTTTGGTCTCAAATACTACATGGCAATAAAATAAAAAAGAAGAGACAGATTAACAACCGTAAAAAAACCCAACACCTTTGGGCCTGTAAGAATAAATAAACAAGCACCAAAGTGCGAATTAAAACACAAACGGACAAAACTTAAACTTTTAAATTAGACTCTTTATTAACCTAAATAAGTCCTCAAATCGCTCGATTATTACCATCAACCGACCCACACAACATAAAACATGTGGCCACTATGCTCCATCAAAACTGTCAGATCCGTCCAAATTAATTTCGAACATCTACCGGATTAGGATCCCCTGCTGTAACTCACGGTCTCTTCCTTCTCTCTCTCTCTCTCTCTCTCCCTCTCTCTCTCATTTGGGATCACAGCATCCCTGCTGTAACCATAGGTTACAGCAGGGGATCATGATCCCCATCTACCACACCATTGCACAACCAACGGTAAGAACTATGTGCTTACTCTAGTAGTATAAGGATGAGACGGTGACATCATTGAATTGTTTAGTCAGACGGGGCATGAATATTAAGTTGAAAGTATCAATAAATATAAGATGACTTTATGCACACAATTCAAGGCTAGCTAGAAGCATGTCTCTCGCTTACTATAATGTCATGACTGCAAAAACTTGCAAAATATAAAAAGGGAAAAAGAGCTCACTTGAGAAAAAAATATATATATATATATATAATATTGAGTTACCTTAAATTGTAGGTGACAGTAAAACAATCTGGAAAGTGCTAATGGCAAGGCCTTGAATGATGGCAATCAATTTAAATGTAAATAAGTATGTTTATTTAATATGCTTGAACAATCATAAGATGACTTTGTTTCACCGGTACAAAAAGGACTACCGATTTGTCTACCATGGTGCTCTACTTAGTCAGCAAGTAAAATCTACTTATTTGTTTTTGTGATTTAAGCTTCTCAGATATTCTTTAGACCTTGGTTGCAAGAGTAACTCCTTTTTGAGCAAGAGGTGTGGATATAGATATTAATGAAGACATTTATCATTTGATTGAGATGTATGGTCTGCTGCGAAAGTTTAAAGCTTAATTCATACTAGATCAAGCAATATGCTATCCATACCATGATATCGTAGACAGTGCTACCTTTATTAATCTTAATTCATTCGCATTTTCAAGCAGATAGATGTTGGTTCAGTCTTAAAAGTTGATGTCAAAACATTAAATCTGTCACAACTTCAAAATATTGAAAAAAAAATGAGCTATTGGCAAATTTAGATAGTGTTTTGTCATACTGTTGTGCCCACAACATGCAAGCTATTCTCTCCAGGGTTTTAATGTCCTAATACTTATGGACGAAGAGATGCATGTATTAGCTTCAAAAATATTGTTATTGCCGCCTTGAGTATTTGTTAAGACGTACTCAAACAATCCATCCCTAAGAGAAACAGGGAAAGTACCAATAGAAACTGCAAATTTTAGAGATGTCTAAGGCTACAACTTTGCATCATTCTTCAAGAGCAATACCAACACTTCAACGGCATTACGAAAGATCCATTTGGCTCTTGTTATACAGGACTTAGCATAGATGGAATACGATATTCTATGCCCTAACATGCATACATTTAGCAACGGTCCAAAGATATAAACAAAATGTGGTGATTCAGTATCCATTAAGAACACATGGCTATAACAGCATTTGTTATTATTTGACTATAATAGCAGCGTTCCTGCGTAATAAGCTTAGATGAAATAATGGGTTTTTTTAAGCTTAAGGATAACCATAGAAAAAACTATTGTCCCTAGCTACTTGCAATAAACAGGGGTAAGGATATACTCATAATTTCAGTAAAGATGCCAAATGCCAAATATCATTACTATATTTACGGTTTTGCTCTAAACCATATGAAAACTTATGACTGCAATGACTACAAACACTTTCCAAGCAAACTTTTCAATCTCATCGGAAGAGTAGAATTTTCTTCTTGTGCCGTTTTGATGTCAATATTTTTGGCAACCAGATACACAGCTTGGTCTCCTCTAGCTAGCCCATCAAACCTCTACAATCAAATATTAGTGGGTAATACGCATGAGAGCTGTTAGTGTTTTCCAAAATATAATGTCAAGTTTGGTTCATTTTCTTCGTCAAAATGATAAAAGGAATGTGAAGAGACAAAGATCAAGGAATCCCACATAGAAGGAAATTAGAAAAGTAAGTGGGTATATAATAAAAAAACTCCACTTACTTTAATACTTATGTGGTATGCTAAGGTGTATGCATGTGCACCGAGTATGGTGCGAAGCACTATACGAGGAACAATCGTACGCGCGCGCGTGGCAGTGGGTTATGAGGCACAATGTGGCGCAATGTGGCGCTTTGATGACGCACTTGGCACTTCGTACGTGTGATTAGACGCCTTTAAGTTTTCTTGACGAAAACTGGACCATCGGTGCAACGGGTCAGATCAATCCGACCCGTCAGCTGTGGTTGGTTACACATGCACTGATTTGGGTAAATCGAACGGTTGCACCTGTTGGGCAGCTGGGTGGTTCTAATTCGGGGCAGATCCAATTGTTGGGAGCTAAGTGGTTACCAGCCCAGATTTGGACCTTTAATCTTAACGGTTTTTTATCCAACGGTTCAGATTACTTAGGTGCATGATGAAAGGGTGTGACCCTTGATTAGCAACCACTAGTGCTTAATAAATAGAGCACAATGGTCAGATTTTTGGACCTAGTAGCCTCTACTCCCTTCATTTATTTTCCTTTCTGCAGATCTTTTACAACAAGAAATTTCTGCAAAATTTCTTACATGTAAAACCATCATCCAAAATTCCATGCACTCATCTGTGGGGTGAATATCGTGTGTACAAACGCTATTTGCCAAAGTGCTTCGTTGTATCTTGGAGGATATTTGCCTTCAACCACTACACACCGTTTTAGGTTGGGGCAAATATAAACTTAAGGAGAGCATTTTACAACATGCCTCGAACCCATTTATTCTTTCAGTTAGAAATCCATTCCATTTACCACCAATAATCTTAAGTTTATATTTTTTGCTACAATGGCGTACGTGACGTTGAAAGACATGGGCTCGGATTTCCACCGCTTGGAGCGCTTTGATGGTGGGGACTTCGTTCGTTAGCAAAGGAAGATGCTAACGAACGAAGGGAGGGGTTTTTGTAGGAAAGGGATATTTTTGTGAGGGATTGTTCAAACTTACTATTAATAATAAGAATATTATTTTTGCTTATATTATTGAGTCACAATCTTTTCTGTGGCATAATCGTTTAGGACATGTTAATACTAGGAAAATTAATGACATGGTTAAATTTAATTTTTTGCCTAGTATGCGTGTAGATAAAGGAATTTACAAGACATGTATGCTTACTAAAATCACTAGAGCTCCTTTTCAAAATGGATAAAGAGAGTCTAAGATTTTAGATTTAATATTTTGAGATTTTCACTCATCTCCTTCGTTAGGAGGAAACTCATGTTATATGACTTTTATAGATAATTATTCTAGGTATTGCTATGTTACTAATTGCACAATAAAAATGATGCCATGCCTATTTTTGTCATGTAAAAAATGAAGTGGAAATTTTTTGCGATGCCAAATAAAAGTGCTTAGAACCAATAGGGAAGGAGAGTACTATGAGCCACCGTTTGTTTTTAAAGAAAATGGCATAGTACATGAACTTTCAGCACCATATACACCACAACAGAACGGTGTGGCGGAAAGAAAGAATCATACATTAGTCGAAATGGTTAATGCCATGCTCTCCAACTCGGGTCTAGGAAAAGGATTTTGGGGGAAGCTTTATTTACGGCTTGCTACATATTAAATAGAGTTTCAACTAAAGGAAATAATGTTACTCCTTATGAGTTATGGAAGAAAAGGAAGTCTAATCTGAATTATTTTAAAGTTTGAGGTTGTAGGACCGTTGTAAGAGTTCTGGAATAAAAAAGAAAGAAATTATGTGAAAGAGACATTAAATGTATTTTCATTGGTTATGCTTTACACAGTAAAGCATATAGGTTCATGGTAGTGGAAAATAATGATTATTATTCTAAAAACACTATCATTGAATCTAGAGATGCCATCTTTGACAAAAGTAGGTTCTAATCACTTCTTAAGCAGTTAAGCAAAAGGAAGGTCAACGTGAAGTTGAGAAAAACCATGAAAATTAAGTGGAACCTAGGAGTAGCAAATGCAGGAGAATTGCTAAAACCTATGGACTCGATTTCTACATGTATTTGGTAGAAGGAACTAGGACGGCAATACACAACTCCATACCGATTGTCTTAAATGTGGAATCTAACCCTAGGACTTATGAAGAAGCCATGAAGTGTCAAGATTTTTCCTTTTGGAAGGAAGCAATAAATGAAGAGATTAATTCAATCATGGGAAATGGAACATGGAAATTGGTGGATTTGCAACCTGGTTCTAAACCATTGGTTATAAATGGATCTTCAAGAAAAAGTTAAGGGTTGATGGATCGATTGAAAAATTTAAGGCAAGGGTAGTGGCAAGGGATTTTCCCAAAATGACATTGTCGATTATTTTGACACTTATGCACCAGTTGCAAGGATAGCCACTATTAGGGTGCTTATAGCACTAGCTTCCAATCATAAGCTAGTAATTCACCAAATGGATGTTAAAACGGCATTCTTAAATGGTGAATTAGAAGATGAGGTATACATGCAACAACCAGAAGGGTATGTTGTACGTGGGCAAGAAAATAAAGTTTGTAAATTGATTAAGTCGTTGTAAGGACTTAAGCAAGCCCCAAAATAGTGGCATCAAAAGTTTGATCAAATTTTGATGTCTAATGGCTTTAAAATACATGAATCGGATAAGTGTGTTTACAACAAGTTCGATGGAGGTAGGGGAGTTATCATTTGCTTATACGTAAATGATATGCTCATTTTTGGTACTGACTTGGAACAAGTTGTAAAGACAAAGAAATTCTTATCCGATAATTTTGAAATGAAAGACAAGGGTGTTGCAGACGTGATTTTGGTAATTAAAATCATAAGGAATAATGGTTGCGTAACCTTGTCACAATCTCATTAATGTTGGGAAGGTGTTAAAAAGGTTTGACCATTTGGACAGTGCACCAGTTAGTACTCCGCTCGATGAGAGTATTAAGTTGTCTCCCAATGATGGTAGAGCTGTGAGACAACTAGAATATGCGAGTGCAATAGGCTACCTAATGTATGCCATGACTTGTACTAGACCAGATATTGCTTATGCAGTAGGAAAACTTAGTAGATATACTAGTTGTCCTAGTAATATGCATTGAAATGCAATATTTAGGGTCTTTAAGTACCTTAAACGAACTATGGATATGTTATAACGGGTATCCTTCTATTTTGGAAGGATACACAGATGCAAGTTGGATTATGAATCTAGGGGATTACGCTTCCACGAGTGGATGGATTTTCACACTTGGTGGGGGTGCAATATCGTGGGGTTCGAAGAAAAAGACTTACATTACTGAGTTTACCATGGCAATAGAGTTTATTACTTTAGCTGCAGAGGGCAAGGAGGCAGAATGGCTAAGGAATTTGCTTTTAGAGGTTTCTTTATGGCCTAAGCCTATGGCTCCGACATCGATAAGGTGTGATAGTCAATAAACTCTATCACAGGCATGTAGCGAAGTGCATAATGGAAAGTCTAGACATTGGTCTTAGACATAGCTACGTGAGGCAGTTGATTACCGAATGTGTAATCACATTGGAATATGTGAGGTCATTGCAAAATTTAATAGATCAGTTAACTAAAGGGCTTCCGAGGGAAATGATTATTAAGACCTCATGAGGGATGGGTCTCAAGCCCATGTCAAGGATCACCAATGATGGAAATATCGACTCGACGCTTGCTAACACCAAGTCTTGAGTTCAACGAGTCAAAAGTACATTATGATGGTGATTGCAAGCACAAAATTAGTCATCCCAAAGTCATGTACTTGGTAACCGTAATGAAAGAATACGGTGAGTATTATGCTCTTAATAGGTCTATAAAAGATCATTCTTTGGGGTGTTAGTTACGGTACACTCTTGATAGACCTGACTAGTGAGTGTGAAGTGGGGCCGCCTCTGTAGAGTTTAAGGGCTTAACTCTAGAGCACTCATGAAAACATGATACAAATTAACAGGCCTTTATTGTATAAGCAATTTTCTGGATTTGTGTATGGATATGAGTTTATATGTAATATGTGACTGGCTAGTCAACAAGGATAGATGGTTCAAAGTTTATCTACCACATTTTCTTAGATTAGCCTTGTTATGTAATTACTAAGTGAAGATTCAAGTCGTAAGACATCTTCATTTATGCATGGATAATAAGACCTGGTTTTTATTTTGTTTTTATTTTATATTTTGTAAAATGGTGGGGATTGTTAGTGTTTTCCAAAATCTAGTGTCAAGTTTGGTTCATTTTCTTTGTCAAACTGATGAAAAACTGTGAAGAGGCAAAGAGGGAGGAATCCCACATAGAAGGGAATTGGAAAAGTAAGTGAGTATATAATATAGAACTCTACTTACTTTAATACTTATGTGGTACGCTAAGGTGTATGCATGTGTACCGAGTATGGCGCAAAGCACCATACGAGGAATAATCACATGCACGCGCGCGTGCCGCGTGTGTGGCAGTGGGCTGTGAGGCGCAATGTGTTGCACTTTGATGGTGCACTTTGCACGTGCGCATCGACGCGATTAGACACCTTTAAGTTTTTGTGATGAAAACTAGACCATCAGTGCAACGGGTCGGATCGATCGGACTCGTCAGCGGGTGGTTGGTTACACATGCACCGGTTTGAGTTATAACTGAACGGTTGCACCTGTTGGGCAGTTGGGTGGTTCCAATTCAGGACAGACCCAACTGTTGGGAGCTGGTTAGTTACTAGCCCAGATCTGGACCGTTAATCTTAACGGTTTCTGATCCAACGGTCCAGATTACTTAGGTGCATGATGAAAGGGTGAGACCTTTGATTAGCAACCATTAGTGCTTTATAAATAGAGCACAATGGTCAGATTTTCGGACCTAGTAATTAGCCTCTACTCTCTTCATTTGTTTTCCTTTCTGCCAATCTTTTACAACAAGAAATTTCTGCAGAATTTCTTACTTGTGAAACCATTATCCAGAATTCCATACACTCATCTATGGGGTGAACATCGTGCATGCAAACGCTATTCGCCAAAGTGCTTCGTTGTATCTTAGAGGATATTTGCCTTCAACCCACTGACGCCGTTTTACGTGGGGACAAATATAAACTTAAGGAGAGCGTTTTACAACGTGCCTTGAAGCCATTTCTTCTTTTAGTCACAAAGCAATTCCATTTACCACCAACAATCTTAAGTTTATATGTTTTGCTACAATGACGTACGTGACGTTGAAAGACATGGGCTCAGATTTCCACCACTTGGAGCGCTTTGATGGTGGGGACTTCGTTCGTTAGCAAAGGAAGATGCACTTTCTACTAGTTACAGTGAAAGTCTACTATGTGATCATGAATTCAATACCTCCGGAACCTGTTGAAAAAGAGAAGGAAAGTGTTGCTAAAACACGTGAAAGATTGAGGTGGGATCAAGATGATGAGATATGTCAAGGACCTATTTTGAAAGGCATGTCCAGCATGGTGTTCGATGCATATCATACTGTCAAGACCGCTAAGAAACTTTAGAACCTATTGTATCCTCGCTACATCATCGATGATGCCACCAGTAAGAGGTTCATTGTTAATAAATTTTTTTATTACAAAATGGTTGATGGCAGATCGGTTATGGAACATTTTAATTGTATTAAGACTATTCTTGATCATTATCCCCAACACAAGTTAGCCTTTGATGAATTTATTGTAATTACATCTATCATTGATAAATTGCCTAATTCTTGGAAGAATTTTAGAAATAGCCTTAAGCAAAGACATCAACCTTGACGATTTGGGTACTCATCTACGGATTAAGGAAGACTTGTGCAAGGAAGAAAAGTCTAAAAGTAAGGGCATTTCTAAAATTTTGGTTGTGGAGGAAGGAGAGTCATCCAAGAAAAACTCCCGTGAGAACAACAATAGAAAGCGTCAAGGAAATGACGAAGAAGACAAGGATAAGGACAAGAAGAAAAAGCACAAAGGAAAGTGTTATCAATGTGGCAAACCAGGGCACTATAAGCGTGATTGCCGTGCCTTGAAGAAACAAAAAAAGGCAACTGAGAATAATTTAGTCGCGGTAATTAGAAAGCCAATGTCCTTGAAGATGACGACACATGGTGGATTGATTCGGGTGCGATAAGGCATGTGTGCAAAGACAAGAGGTTTTTTACAACCTATGAGGCGATGAAGTATGGAAGCATTCTTTACACGGAAATTACTCAATTGTCCAAATTGCGGGCAAAGGAAATGTTGAGCTCGAGTTTACATCCGAAAAGTTGTCACCCTTACCAATGTTTTTCATGTGCCCAAAATTAGAAAGAGCTTAGTTTCGGGTTGTTTGCTTAACAAGTTTGGTTTCAAACTGTTTTTGAAGCTGATAAGTTTGTACTCTCTAAGGGAGGGGTTTTTGTGAGAAAGGAATATTTTTGTGAGGGATTGTTCAAACTCAATATTAATAATAAGAATATTATTTTTACTTATATTATTGAGTCACAATCTTTTCTTTGGCATAATCGTTTAGGACATGTTAATACTAGAAAAATTAATGACATGGTTAAATTGAATCTTTTGCATAGTATGCTTGTATATAAAGGAATTTGCAAGACATGTATGCTTACTAAAATCACTAGAGCTCCTTTTCAAAATGGACAAAGAGAGTCTAAGATTTTTGATTTAATACATAGTGATTTTGGAGATTTTCACTCCGTTCCCTCGTTAGGAGGAAACTCATATTATGTGACTTTTATCATTAATTATTCTAGGTATTGCTATGTTTATTTATTGCATAATAAAAATGATGCCATTCCTAGTTTTGTCACATACAAAAATGGAGTGGAAAACTTTTGCGATGTCGAAATAAAAGTGCTTAGAACCGATAGGAGAGTACTATGAGCCGCCATTTTTTTATTTTTTTTGGAAGAAAATGACATAGTACATGAACTTTCGGCACCGTAGACACCACAACAAAACGATGTGGTGGAAAGAAAGAATCAGACATTAGTCAAAATGGTTAATACCATGCTTTCCAACTCGGGTCTAAGAAAATGATTTTTGGGGGAAGCTTTATTTACGGCTTGCTACATATTAAATAGCGTTCCAACTAAAGGAAATAAGGTTACTCCTTATGAGTTATAGAAGAAAAGGAAGCCTAATCTGAATTATTTTAAATTTTGGGGTTGTAGGGCCGTTGTAAGAGTTCCAAAACCAAAAAGAAAGAAATTGGGTGAAATAGGCATTCAATGTATTTTCATTGGTTTTGCTTTACATAGTAAAGCATATTGGTTCATGGTAGTGGAACATAATGATTATTATTCTAAAAACACTGTCATTGAATCTAGAAATGCCATATTTGACGAATGTAGGTTCCAATCACTTTCTAAGCAAGTTGAGCAAAAGGAAGGTCAGCGTGAAGTTGAGAAAAACCATGAAAATTTAATGGAACCTAGGAGGAGCAAACACATGAGAATTGGTAAAACCTATGAACCCGATTTCTACATGTATTTGGTAAAAGGAACTAGGACGGCGATACACAACTCCATACCGATTGTCTTAAATGTGGAATCCGACCCTAGGACTTATGAAGAGGCTATGAAGTGTCAAGATTCTTCCTTTTGGAAAGAAGCAATAAATGAAGAGATTGATTCAGTCATGGGAAATGAAACATGAAAATTGGTGGATTTACAACATGGTTCTAAACCATTGGTTATAAATGGATCTTCAAGAAAAAGTTAAGGGTTGATGGATCGATTGAAAAATTTAAGGCAAGGGTAGTGGCAAGGGATTTTCCCAAAATAACATTGTCGATTATTTTGACACTTATGCACCAGTTGCAAGGATATCCACTATTAGGGTGCTTATAGCACTAGCTTCCATCCATAAGCTAGTAATTCATTAAATGGATGTTAAAACGGCATTCTTAAATGGTGAATTAGAAGAGGAGGTATACATGCAACAACCGGAAAGGTATGTTGTACGTGGGCAAGAAAATAAAGTTTGTAAATTGATTAAGTCGTTGTAAGGACTTAAGCAAGCCCCAAAATAGTGGCATCAAAAGTTTGATCAAATTGAGGTCTAATGGATTTAAAATACATGAATCGGATAAGTGTGTTTACAACAAGTTTGATGGAGGTAAGGGAATTATCATTTGCTTATACGTAGATGATATGCTCATTTTTTGTACTGACTTGGAACAAGTTGTAAAGATAAATAACTTCTTATCCGATAATTTTGAAATGAAAGACATGGGTATTGCAGACGAGATTTTGGTACTTAAAATCATAAAGAATAATGGTTGCATAACCTTGTCACAATCTCATTATGTTTGGAAGGTGTTAAAAAAGGTTTGACCATTTGGACAGCACACCAGTTAGTACTCCGCTCGATGAGAGTATTAAGTTGTCTCCCAATGATGGTAGAGCTGTGAGACAACTAGAATATGCGAGTGCAATAGGCTACCTAATGTATGCCATGACTTGTACTAGACCGGATATTGCTTATGCAGTAGGAAAACTTAGTAGATATACTAGTTGTCCTAGTTTATGCAATAGAATGCAATATTTAGGGTCTTTAAGTACCTTAAACGAACTATGGATTTTGGCATATGCTATAACGGGTATCCTTCTGTTTTGGAAGGATACACAGATGCCAGTTGGATTACGAATCAGGACGATTACGCTTCCACAAGTGGATGGATTTTGCGACACCCTCAACCCTGGTGACATCACCGGGCTGAGTTATCGATCATAATCACATTCAAAATCCTGTGCTGAATACAGAGCAACTACATCCTCATACTCATATATCATTAAGAGACGCTCCAAAATGCATCATTACAAAATTTTTCCTTACAAACATACATCATACTGCAGCGGAAGACTTTCAAGTTGCTAAACAACATGAATATTTACAACCTAATATACGACTGTAGTCATAGGATTCTTAACAACTGATCTCACGGCTCAATCTTTACCTCACACAATGCATCCCCTTGCTCAACTTTTCTAACTTGTTTCTCTTCCCTTCTCTAGAGGGTTCTCTTTGATCAACCTTACAGCTTGCACAATACAACATAAGGAATGAGTGCAAATCGCCCAGTAAAGACAACACGAGGAATATCGTGTACAAATGATTCAAAAGACTCAGAGGAATAATAACCATCTCAACGATAGCAATGAATCAAGAGTAGTCAATAAATTTTCGACATCAGCATAATTGTCAAACGATAATTTTTCTTTCGTTAGACTGAGCGGCTTTAAGGCCCAACAAAACAGCATTACTGCCACCTCTTTATGGACTGGACTGACTGACCGACCGACTATGCAAGTGGACCCAAAATCCAAGGTTGTAAAGGCAAACATCATTGAAATACAAATCATTAAAATCATCAACATCAAAAGAAAATTAAATGAAATGCACATGGACACGACGGACAAGACTCGACCAGACACGACAGACTCTGCTCGAGCGACATTCATCCTCTTTGGCCAGTGATCATAATTCATAGGCCATCCTCCACATATTGATGTCCCATTTTACGGGATGTTCATCTCTGTCTCAAGTAAATAAAAGAGACACTGTCAATAAGTAGGGAACGCATTTAGAGTGCTTTCCCTAATCACGTTACAACCAAGCAACAAGACATCATCAACGGGACAGACTAAGGGGAAATTTATTCCACCTTATGTCCTCAACAACACAGCTCAACAAGGAATACCAGATCAGAAGATCAACCGGTGTTCAGACCTAACAACATGAGTTTAACGTGACATCATCAACGGGGCGGACTTGGGAAAAGATTATCGCAGGCCCTCAACAACGTTCTTACATAAGAGAAATGTCGACTACCAATAAGTGTCTACATTTCACAACAACACGCAACGAACTCAACAACATCATCATCAACGACAGGGCGGACTCGGGAGAAGTTTGCCATAAGTCCTCAATGGTATTCTCAGAGAAAGAGATACCGGCTATCAATAACCGTCGACATCTAACAACAGTCACACGATAACCCCTACGCAACATCATCATCAACTTTAGGTATGCTAATCGAATCGAACCATAGCATACTAGGACACACACATCATCCTTATTAATTTCTATCAACAAGGCAGACTAAGGAAATTATTCTACCCTAAGTCCTCAACAGCACAATTCAAATATGCATATATCGGTCACAATGACTACCGGTGTCCAATCATAATGACAAGAATTCAACAACACGTCATAAACATGACATGCTAATCGAACAATGAATTAGCATATCGAACCGCATTGTCCTTACCTGATTGACTTATAGCCGAAGAAACTCGCAATCTCTTATCGCAATGAGCTGCATCACCTAGTCAAATCATATCCTGCTCATTAGTCATCATTCAACATATACGGACTCCTTATTCTACCAATTCCCACTTAACCGTTCATAGCATCTTACGATAGCTAGTTAATTCGATCCGATAATCAGATCCTTAATCTAGCCTTATCGACTACTTATCGATAACAACCCTTATTTTAGACATACTACCACTATTCCGCTTTCCACCCCTCCGAATACTAAATTATACGCGTTCTTAAAAATTTGAGGCCAACATGACAAATTATCAAAATACCCCCTGATGGCCGCTACATCACCAACACCCCAAAACCGATTTAAAACTACTTTTTAGATGTACTGCATCATTTATAGACCAAATATTCCCTCAAAAAATTTTAAAGGGAAAATTACCAAAACACCCCCTCTGGCGGCAAATTGTCGAAATGTCCCCGGGGTTCGTTATCACCGCAACGCCCTGAATCAGCTTCAAAACAACATTTTAGGTGTTTTACAACCCTTTCTGGACTAAAAAGTCCTTTGAAAAACTTTATCAGGAAATTTATCAAAATACCCCTCTCCGGGTGGCAAATTACCAAAATACCCCTGAGGGTTCCCAGCCTCAGAAAATCTCAAAAGCACTTTAAAATGCTATTTTAGGCCTTCTGGATTCATTCTTGAACTAAAAACTATTTTACAGAATTTTCGCACAAAAATTCCAAACCGGTGTCCGGACCGAGCGCTTAAAGCCCGTTCGGCCAAAAATAGCTAACGACTTCAGAATGACCCAAAATCTTGGGAAATTAAACTTCATAGCATCTTAAGGTCCCCATAAAATTTTTACGCAAAACTGCGCTAGTTTGATATTTTAAATTTCATCGTAAAGTTCTGAACTTTTCGCGGCCGTTCACCCTCTTCCCGACTTTGGAAAAATCTGAAATTGTTTCACAATGTAGGCCTCTCAAAAATAACTAGGGTTACAGTTTGGTACTTTGTCCAATTATGTCCCGAATCATTTATAAAAATTCAATTATAACTGCTTAACTTTTCCCTATCTTTAGTGACAATTGCAGTCACTATTCAAGTTACTTCACTTACCATTTCACCCCAAAGACACACACATCTTCATCTTCCTCCTTCAGCCGCAACACCTGGGCACACACCATACACGCACCCACTCACTAATTCACATTAAACCTACTTTAAATCATTTAAACCCATTAGAACTTACACCTTAACACCTCCTACACATCCAATACCCATAATCTCACACACCTGAACCACCCACAGCCAAGAACACGCAAGAACACACACTTTCACCCACAGAACACACACACCATTCACTAACCCACATTGCCTCGCTCTTCCCTCCACTAACACCATTTAATTTCACACACCAATACTCCCATTAACTCACTACACATGGAAATTATACACTCAAATCACCCCACCACTCACATACCCGAAAACATATGAGCGCACAGACTCACGGATGCAAGACACACACTGAACGCACACCAACTCACTGAAACACACACACACACTACACGCAGCCCTTTGGACACAACAAAACTCTCAATCCCCTCCCCTTAATTCTACTTACACACTAACCACCTTACCCGAACTTAACCCATCCCTACTCATCATTCCCTTCCTGCGCACCAAGAACACACACACACACAATCACCCAACGCACACACAGGCACGCGCAATGAACACACACACTGATTCCACATGACACACACTAAATCACATAACTAAATAGGGTAGAGTAATTACCCTCCAAGGTTCTTCCAATCCCCCTTCAAATTCCTGCCGAATTCCCCTATTTCTTCTTTGTTTCCCTTGTTTTCTTTCTACTTCTCTCTTCTTGTTCCTGTTTCTTTCCCGAAAGGGAAAGCTTTCCCCTTTTGTTTTGTTCTCCCTCTTTTTTTTTATTTCTCCCAATACTTATCTATACCTTAGTTTAAAATTTCATTTCATTAATCATCAAATGGTCAAGGAGGAGGTGGCACCCTCTTGGGACCAATTTCTCAAATTTGCACATAGCCCCCCCCCCCCTAAATTTCTATATTCTCAAAATGGCCCCATAAATTTCAAAAATTATACTTTGGCCACACAACTTTGGAAAAATCACACTTTGATCCCAAAATCACCCGAATCCCTCCTTTAGCCCCCTAGCACCTCATTATCAACGAAATGACACTATTTAATAAAAACATGCATCCCGTTCAGCATATTTTTCAAAATTATATTTTTTGCCCCTTAACTTTCTAAAATTATATTTTAACCCCCAACACCACACTATTCCCCTATTTAGCTCCCTAACACTTAATCATTACCAACATATTGCTATGTAATAAAAATAGCACCCCTTACGTAATCAAACTCACGGTTAGATTAATTTTTGGTATTTTTTGGGGTATCACAGATTTTTACACTTGGTGGGGTGCAATATCCTGGGGTTTGAAGAAAAAGACTCGCATTACTGATTTTACTATGGTAGCAGAGTTTATTGATTTAGCTGCAGGGGCAAGGAGGCAGAATGGTTAAGGAATTTGCTTTTAGAGGTTCCTTTATGGCCTAAGCCTATGGCTCCGACATCGATAAGGTGTAATAGTTAATAAACTCAATCACGGGCATGTAGCGAAGTGTATAATGGAAAGTCTAGACATATTGGTCTTAGACATAGCTACGTGAGGCAGTTAATTACCGAAGGTGTAATCACATTGGAGTATGTGAGGTCATTGGAAAATTTAGCGGATCCGTTAACTAAAGGGCTTCCAAGGGAAATGGTTATTAAGACCTCAGGAGGGATGGGTCTCAAGCCCATGTCAAGGATCACCAATGATGGAAATCTCAACTTGACGCTTGCTAACACCAAATCTTGAGTTCAACGAGTCAAAAGTACATTATGATGGTGATTGCAAGCACAAAATTATTCATCCCAAAGTCATGTGCTTGGTAATCGTAATGAAAGAATACATTGAGTATTATGCTCTTAATAGGTCTATAAAAGATCATTCTTTGGGATGTTAGTTACGGTACACTCTTGATATACCTGACTAATGAGTGTGAAGTGGGGCCGCTTCTGTCAAGTTTAAGGGCTTAACTCTAGAGCACTCATGAATACAAGATACAAATTAACAGGCCTTTATTGTATAAGCAGTTTTCTGGATTTGTGTATGGATAGGAGTTTATATGTGATATGTGACTGGCTAGTCAACAAGGATAGATGGTTCAAAGTTTATCTACCACACTTTTTTAGATTGGCCTTGTTATGTAATCCCTAAGTGAAGATTCAAGCCGTAAGACATCTTCATTTATGCATGTACTTCACTGGATAATAAGATCTATTTTTTTTTGTTTTCTTTTTATTTTATATTTTGTAAAATTGTGAGGATTGTTAGTGTTTTCCGAAATATAGTGTCAAGTTTGGTTTATTTTTTTTGTCAAAATGATGAAAAGAATGTGAAGAGGCAAAGAGGGAGGAATCTTACGTAGAAGGGAATTGGAAAAGTAAGTGGGTATATAATAAAGAACTCCACTTACTTTATAAATTATGTGGTATGCGAAGGTGTATGCATGTGCACCGAGTATGGTGTGAAGCACCATACGAGGAACGATCACATGCATGCACGCATGGCAGTGGGCTGTGAGTCGCAATGTGGTGCTTTGATGGCGTACTTCGCACGTGCACATTGACACGATTAGATGCCTTTATGTTTTCGTGACGAAAACAGGACCATCGGTGCAACGGTCGGATCGATCTGACCCATCAGTAGGTGGTATGTTACACATGCACCGGTTTGGGTTATAACCAAACAGTGTCACCTGTTGGGAAGCTGGGTGGTTCCAGTTCAGGGTAGACCCAATTGTTGGGAGCTAGTTAGTTACCAGCCCAGATCTAAATCATTAATCTTAACGGTTTCTGATCCAGCGGTCCAGATTACTTAGGTGCATGATGAAAGGGTGTGACTGTTGATTAGCAACCACTAGTACTTTATAAATAGAGCACAATGGTCAGATTTTCGGACCTAGTAATTAGCCTCTACTTTTTTCATTTATTTTCCTTTCAGCAGATCTTTTAAAACAAGATATTTTTACAGAAGTTCTTACTTGTAAAACCTTTATCCAAAGTCCATACACTCATATGTGGAGTGAATATCGTGTGTGCAAACGCTATTCGCCAAAGTGCTTCGTTGTATCTTGGAGGATATTTGTCTGCAACCCTCTGCACACCATTTTAGGTGGGGGCAAATATAAACTTACGTCTCGAAGCCATTTATTCTTTTAGTGACAAAGCCATTCCATTTACCACCACCAAGAGCTTATTTCAGTTGACCTGATAAGGTCCACAACTGTAGCAACGTCCATGCAAATGATGAGCTTCCTCATGTTTAAATTGATTGCTAATTAAAGTCCATCTTTCAAACCCCCATAATTTAACTACAACAAGGGTTATGACATCGATCCTTCTGTAGAATCCTTACACAAGGTTGCCTTAGAAGTCTCTTATGAGTTTGCTGGCTTTCGCTTGGCCAAGACAACCCGTTAGCCACCCAATCATAGCCTTGTTATTGAAGAGAGTGTGATTGAATGTACAACTTTTTTGAGCCATTATGGGGCAATGAGGATCCAGGTGGTTAGGAAAGAATTAGGACGTGGAAGCTTTCTCCAAACCTCTTGCACTATACTTGGATTCCTTAAGAATATGGTTGGTGTCTTCCGATGGTGAGGCAGATATAGCGAGTGTGCTCGCTCAGACACGATGTGTAAGTGATGAAGTTGAGATTTGGTTGCTAGTCTGATATGGTTTGTGAGCCAGGTGAAATATTTCATATGAGACATGGATTTGGTTGCAATCATGAAAGCTAGCATAAAGAGCCCATTGGAAGAGACACCCCAAATCAATTTGTCTTGGAAGGATGGTTGTAGACCCCCAAATTGTGGTAGTCTTTTATTTATTTATCATTGTTGGACTTTATTGGTAATTAAGGCTTATTATGTGTGTAGGTCTAGTAATGAATAATGAAAGAAGTCTATTGAGTCCAGTCCAATTTAGTCCAGTCAGGGGTGGACCCGGAAAGTTTAATCGGGGGGGGGGGGGGCAAATAGCTATTAAAAAAATAATATCTAATATAAAAAAATTAGAAGTTTTAAATTCACATAAAGCATGAAAAATCAAACATGTATTATAATTAACTCACCATTAATTACGTTAAATGCAAAATAAATTGCTCAATTTGCCTAGTAATCATATATTTTTACTATTTATAGTGATTTATTTAACTTGATAAGGTTAGTCAACGACAAATTACTAATCTTGCATGAAAGAAGCTGAACTCTTAATGTGTAGCTGTATCACTAATATGATTATCAATTGTATGAGTACAATAGTAAGGTATAAATTAACATACCATAAGAACTTAAACGAAAAGAGAATTAATCTTGATCTACTCGTGTTTATTTGGTAATCTGAAGTTTTAGAATCTAAAATTTGGAAGAATGAAGATAGAGTAAGGGAATGAGAAATACAAATATGTAATGATCGGTGACAAAAAGAGTAAAACTATAACAAAATGAAGCCTTAATTAATTAAGTTGCAATATAGTAATATTTTTGTAATTATAAATGTTTATCTATTATCTAAAAAGCTAATAAAATTTTTTCTCAAAACTTGGGGGGTGCCATGGCACCCACCAGTCAGGTCGGTGGTCTGCCCCTGAGTCCAGTAGTCCAATTCAAGGTGAGTCCAGTCCAGTTAGTATATTGTGATTGGTTAAATAATTCAGAAATACTCCATGATGCACGCAAATCCTCTTGATTTAAATGAAATTTAGAGGTAATTTTCGTGCATCCCATTTGTTTTATCAGAGATAATTTTCGAATTAAGGAGAGGTAATATATGTCCTCAACTTTGGAAAAAAGTCTTAAAATATTATGGGGTGAACTGACCAATTCTCAATAAACCGGTTGATTAGTTGATTTTTTTTCTCAATCTGTTATTTTATATTTGACTCTATTAGATATCTCAGACTCAAAAGTTATCTTTATCATTTCGGTTAGCCTTGGAACTCTATAAAAGGGGAGAGCCTATTATCTAGAGAACTTTTTGACCACTTCTGAAGAAATGGTACATCATTTATAAGGAAAATTTTAGTATTTTCTATCAAAATCTTCACATTGGTGATTTACTTGCATCATGGATTCATTTTAAGGTGGTTCTTAATCTTCAAAACGGTCGTCTTTTAGAGGTAACTTTATAATGCTTTCTAGTTTAGTCAAGATTAGAGAAGTCTAGAATACCTTCTATCCCGTGACCGTTGATAATTAAAAAAACTTTACGAAAGAGTCTTTCAAACTCATGTTCCTATATTCGTGTCCAAGAACGAAGCTTAGGTCGCCCCCATTGTGTCCCATCGAACTACGGTTGTTTTGATATGTATGTAGGCCATTTGACTCCAATTGCCAAATTCAAACCAAAACTATGTGTTAGGTTAGGGTTTATTTTATGCATATTTATGTGTTACAAGTTAAAGGTCAAAAATTAAAAACAAAATACAGGCCTTTAGGGTATGACGGGTGCCTAACACTTTCCTGTTGTATAACTTAGTCCCTGAATCTATCATCTCTGATTTCGGTAGATTGGAACCCTAGTTAAGCATTTTATAGCCTTTTTAAGAACTATTTTTTTCTTTATCTTTTCCTTATTTCTTGAAATAAGGTGGCGACATCGAGTTTCTAGACCTTCATGTGTCTAAAGAACTCTCGAGGCGGTTCGCTATAATGACGACTATGGTGGGAACTGAAATAAGAGGACTAGATTTGAAACCTTTTGTTTGCTCTTTTGGCCTTTGTGTTTTCCTTTATTTTGTATTACATGTTTAATGTGCTTTAACTGTGGTAATTGTCCTTTTATATTGTCACCCATACACATGCACAATTGTCCCAAACCCACGCATTCGAGGATAACGGTTGAAATCCTCAGACTTCCTAGTAAATTAAAGAGTAAATTGCACCAATGGCCACTGAACTATGACCCCTTTTTCACTTAAGTCACCCAACTTTATTGTGGGCTATTTGGCCACTGGACTATCAAATCTGACCGATTTCACCACTCCGTCTGCCGGTGTTAATTTCTCTCCGTTAAATGGTCATGCGCCATGCACATGACTATTCAAATCAAGGATAATTTCATCTCTTCTTGTAAATCGTTCCCATAACTGACCTTACCTTTTCATTTTCCTCCTTTTTCCATTTCCTTGTGATACCCTTTTCCCTCCAAAACCCATCTGCCAACCAAGAGTCCTTTTTCCCTTCCCTTGTGATACATTTTTCCCTCCAATACCCATCTGCCAACCAAGAGAATAGTGGATTCAATGGCGTGCTACTGTCGAAGAAATCTCATCATGAAGACTTCATGGACCAACAGAAACGCAGGGAGAAGATTTTTGGTTTTTGCAACCAAAAATGGTTAGGTAATGTCCTAACCGTTGCTTAGCTCCTTCCATTTTTTCATCCATTTTCAAACACCCACCATGTATTGTAAGGAGTCCCTGTGAGTACTTCAGTTGGATTGATCCACCTATGTGTGACCATTCTATTCAAGTGATCCCAGGGTTGTTACAGAAAATAAATGGCTTGGATGAGGAGCTCCAAAGATGTATGGTGCAACTTGAAGAGCAGCAAGAGCAACTGTTAACATGTGGAAAGGAATTGGGAGGCTATCGCACTAAGCAAAGGTGGTTGTGGGTTGCTTTGCTCTGCTCATGGTTCATGTTATTTGTTATGAGCTACAATTTTAAAAGTTCAAAAGGGAGTTTGGGAACTAAAGGAGCTAGTTCACCTAAGTTGTTAGAACTCAAGGACCTGTAATAGCTTAGGGACCTTTGTAACAGATGGATGGAATTAGAGGAAACAATTTCATTTGTTGAGTTAATTTTCTCTGTTGAGTGTGAATTAAGTTCATAATTAGAATCAGATGAAGCAATGACATTGGGAAGATGAAAACAATGGATGTCACAATGCCACGTCTAACTATGCATAAACCTGAACTAAATATACTAAAAGTATGTGACATTAGTCTCAAAGAAGAATCACATGCATTGCCAAAAGATGGACTTGTCAAGAGATTACATGTAAAAGTAGCCAAAAGATTACGTAAGATAACCAAAAGATTGCCAAAAGATTACCAAAATATTACATAGGAACAAATTCACCTAGTAATCAATATATATTGCCTAAATTAGTTGTTCATTTTCCACCTATCAGACTAATTACATCAAGTTGTTCATTGTCCATGAGCCCTAGCTGATGATGACCTTGTTACCCTAGAGCTTTATTCTTGAGCACCTTGCCTTGTAGTATTTCTTCTGACCTGAAAAAACAAAAAAACACCACACCATCAACTCAAAGATGAACTATTAGTAATGTGATAAAAAAGAAGTCAGTGTCTAAATTGGTCACTCACTAGATACTTCCTTCTAGGTTCAGGTTGTAACCAGCCCCTAGGATTTGGATCAGTAAATTTTCTTTTCCTCGTTCAAGGTTGTTTAGTCCTTGGACTAGTTGAGGATGTGCCTGCTTGGCTTCCCTGACTTTCTCCTACTGCACTTCTACCCTTGCCACTGCCTTTCTCTTTGCCTTTGCCCTTTGCTTTTCCTATCTGTTGAGGACTTGAAGCTAAATCTGTCTCTTTCCCTTTTGGCTTAGATCCTTGACCTCTGCAACTTCTGCGGTTGTGTCCAACAGACCACAACTGCTACATTTGATCACAGTACCCTACCTACCAAGTCTATTTACATGTTCATCCAAAACAACTTTTTTCCCCTCATCTTTATCTTTCCTCCTCATCTTCTTAGGCCTACCAGGTTGTTTATGATAAAGAGGTGGAAAAATTAGAGTTTTATTTGTTTCTTCCCACAAGTTGGGACCATATTAACAAGATTCAACAGACGACTATATACCTTCTTAAAGGTCTCAACCCTAAAACAGTCATCAACCCATAGTTCAGGTTCACCTCCACTCCCTCCATTTGCCATGTCATTATATATAGCAGAAACAGCATGGGCACATGGGATCCCACATAGGTCCCATTTCCTGCAACTGCAACTCCTCTCCTTCAGGTCTACAACATACTCTTCCCTACTTGCAGCCCTTACATGGTACTAAGTACCTCCATTCCACTCACAATTGTAATGACAGGACTTTGACTTCATGGTTTCCAGTTTTTGTTGTATCTTTGGACACAAAAGGCTATCCCACTTCTCCATGGCCCTCCTCTTCTTCACAATCCTTCCCATCATAAGACCCTTTATTGCCTCAAGGCATGAAATTATTGGTTTATCCCTACTGCTAAGGATGAAACTATTAAATACCTCACAATATTTGTTCAACAATAAGTCACATCTAGACGAGTGAAAAATGGGACCTACACCAATGAATGGGACCTATACCAATGACTATAAGGTATCTTATGAAGGTACTCAAATGCCCCTACACAATCTGTCTTTAATGTGTCCATTGCTCTCCTAAAGTATGTGACATTAGGGGCTTTTGCAATATTTCACATGGCTTCTTTCATATCTAAACTAGAAAATAGCTTCCTAAATTTCTTGTACAAATGCATGGCACGATACCTTTGCTCACAACCTAGCAATACTTCCTCTAGTGTAGACAACAAATCCTGATATTGTAAGAGCAGTTAGTAATAAAGTATGAAGCATTTACTCTTATTGCAAATCAAATCAAATTTACAATTGAAAAAATCAAATAAATATTACCTTTTGTTAGTTTGAAATGAAAATCCAATCACCTTGGTCTTCAATGTCTAAGTCTTCAGCCACCAATTTGATAAACCATTTCCAGGATTATTGATTTTCAGCTTCAACCACTGCCCAGGCAAAGGGGTATATTTCATTGTCAAGATCAATTCCCACTATTGTCAACAACTGTCCTCGAAAAGGGCCCTTTAAAAAACACCCATCAAGCCCAACCACCTTCCTACAACCTGCTTTAAAACCAGCCTTCAAAGCCCCCAAACACATGTATAATCTATGAATTCTTGGAAACTCTTCACTAACAATGGGCTCACATAATTTGATGATTGCAGTAGAACCTGGATTAGTCCTGCTGATCTCATTATAGTAGTCCCACAACCCCTTAAACTGATCCATGTAACTTCCATCAACCAAATCAATTGCCTTTCTTTTTGCCCTGTATACCTTAGTCCTTGAAACACCAGATGCTAACTCCACCCTTACGTATCCCTAATGGATTCAACTGGCCAAGTTAGATTTGACCTGAACTTGTCTAAATACTTTTTAGATAGCCAACCATATTTGATTTGATCATTGTAGCATATGTTTGGGCAAGTATGTATCTTTTGATATGTTCTCACAACCAAACAATTTTTCTCTTCAAGTCTAGATGCATAGAGAATCCACTTACACTGATCACTTCCCATACACTTTGCCCTAATTCTATGTCTCTCATTAGTATAAAGCTTAATTCTCCTCCTTATAATGATTGAATGCTCCCTAATAGTTTCCTTCAGCACTTATGAGTTAACAAATAACATGCCCACACTAAATCTGGGTTTGTTCATGTCACTGTCAGGATTAAACTGAGGGTGGCTTTCCTTGCCTTCTTCATCCTCAGATTCACTAGGCAAGCTCCTCAAGTCATCAGATAGCCTTCTAAATTACCACCCTCCTAATCCTCAATTTGTGATATTCTTTCCCTATACCTGCCTTCTTCAGCCTCCACTTGTGCATTATAAATGTGTACATCTTCCTCAACCTCATACTCACTGTCATGCAATGCATTTTTATCTGCACCCTCACTTTCATCTTATGACTAAGATTATTCAACTATCTCATCATTTTGTTGTTGATGCTCTGCACCTACATGCTCTTGCTCAATGGTATTGGCATCTCTACTAGGCAACTCAGTCACATCCTCATGCTCATTAGGGTGTAGTATGTCAGTATTGGGAAGTAGCAACTGTGTGAACTAAGTATCATCAAAATGAGGCATTACCTCATCATAAAAACTTATCAGTAGAAGATTACCATCCTCAGATCTTTTCTCCTCTTGTGTATCATATATATCTTGGGTAGCCTGAGGATGATCATCATCTAACTCAATCTCTTCAATGACAACTGAAGATGGTATTGGTGGTGGCATAACAAACTCCTCTACTTATGTACTTCCATGTTCAACATAGACCTCAATTACTTTATACTTATAATAATATAACAATTTTAAGAGTCCCCTTATATCATCATCCCTTCCTAGAACCCTCAACCCACTGTCCAGACTCATGCCAGGAATTTTGTAGAAGTAAAACCTGACCCCATCAGTATAACCTAATTCTTTTAACAGCTCATATAATTCACGCATTGAATACTTGTCACAGTCACAATAATCAACATAAGTTACAAAACCCTCAACATAAACCCTCTGTGGACTGAAAAAAAAACTCACCCCCAGTATGTAACTCAGTGGTAAAGTATTCTACTCCATTTCTTGGTTCATACACAAAAATCACCAAAAAAAAACCCTAAGTCTGTGGCCTTTTATCTCTGAAACAAATTAAAAATGTCCCAACTTCCAAATAGATACATGCATATATAATAATAATTTGTGATTATGTACATAATATACTAAAGATCGACATGCATACAATATTTAACCCAATCAAATGAATATTTTAAGTGTACCCATCATTTTTATATGCATTGTGCGGATCTGTGCGTAGAACACAACAATCGAAGGGAAATCAACAATATTAAATCTACATACCATACAAGTCATATTGGTTGACGTAAATTCCATAATCTCTAAGGACCCACAAAATCTCAATCGTCTTCACACAAAGCCCACAAAGTACCAAGAGTTATGATCTCGACTGGTTCCAAACTCACTGATTAAATCTAACCCTAAACAATGGATGGATTTGTGTATGTGTGATCGTGTAAAGTTTTAGTTTTCTTACAGAGGGGAAGAGTCGCGCCTAGTTTCAGAGACAATGTGAACAGTTGTGGGGAGAGACGAGTGGCGCCTGGTTTTGGAAAAGGGACGAAATTACCCCTGATTTGAATGGTCATGTGCACGACGCATGACCATTTAACGGAGAGAAATTAACACCGGCAGACAGAGTGGTGAAATCAGTTAGATTTGATAGTCCAGTGGCCAAAATGGCACAAAATAAAGTTGGGTGACTTAAGTGAAAAATGGGTCATAGTTCAGTGGCCATTGGTGCAATTTACTCTAAATTAAAAAGACAAATTCGACTGCACTCTCACCTCTAAGGCCTAGTACCTAGAGCTTGCTGGTATCTCAGTATATTAAATGAGTTTGTGTACACGTACCGTGATCACCCATATTATTAACTACATGAGTTATAAAGAGGTATATATATCGTACAAGTCAAGCCCAAGGAGTAATCTTACACCCAAAGTTAAGAAGAAAACCACACACCTTGACCATTTTTATGGTCTACCCCTTATATAGTCAGAATACTTACCAGGTTTATGGCATATTGGCTGGGAAACTGACCGGTATTCTATAAACTAGTTGGTATTCTTACTAAAGGGAGATCAAAGAACAAGAGATTCTAACCAACCGGTTTGCTTACTAGCAGGTGAATCAGACGATTAATCAATAAATGTTCTTCTTACTGATCAAAACCAGCCAATTTAGACCCCATCTTTTTACCCAAAAGTAACTTACTAAGTAACCGGTCGGTTAACACAAAGTTAACCGAACAGTTACTCAGTACCCTAGCTTTTTGAAATACTTTTCCAAAATTCCAAAAACAACCCACTAAGTAACCAGATGGTTAGTCATTACCAAACCTTTTTAAATATTTTTTCAAAATCCCAAAAATAACCCACTGAATATCTGGATGGTGAGTCAGTGTGCAAAACATTTTTCCAAATTCTGACAACAACCCACTGAATAACCCAATGATTAATCAGTTCCCTACCTTTTCTAGATACATGTCCAAAAGATGCCAAAACGACCCCCTGAATGACCAGGTGGTCAAGGTTAACCGGATGGTTAGTCAGAAATTCTCTCTCAGACACTTTTCCAACATAAAAAATACCCCTCAAAGTAATCGCCAGTTCTCATGCAATGATAACCGGACAGTATGGTTAGTCAGTATTCAATCTCCTTGGATAAACTGATTGATTTCATATGTGTCTTAAGTGATTAGTTTTTTATTCTTTTCTTACCCTTAACTCTATAAAGTTAAGGGTAAGAAACTCTGGTATTAGGATTCGTCCTGAAAACTAACAAGAATCCCAATGTCAAATAATTCCTTCATACACATAAAGTGCTTGGCTCGTGTGTATGATTTGATGAGCCTGCTCATGAACATCTTGGATCATTTGCAAGCCTAAGGTTAGTGAATAATGCCTTGTATATGCCATATCAAATGGTGAAAATTTTCTTTAAACTTCTTGGTGCACCAAGCTTTCAATTCAACTTTAATATACACTGCATCGAATTCGAAGTATCTCACGATGATCCGCATTCTGCCATCTATCCATTTAATTTGTCATTCTCTTTCCATCAGTATGCTCGTTGGCTTTGCTTCCCAATACGCACAATTATGTTCATAAGCAATGAAAGAGGTTAATAGGAGGTGCATGAATGAAGAGGGGAAGCACACGACTAGTTTGCCTCCTACAAACGGTCGAGTTTGATGCCTGCAAAACTGGTAGTTGTTTGTCGTAATAATTATTGTTTATTCTGAGTTCTTTTTTGACAAGGCCCGTATCCATCCATCCATGAATCGTGTTAGTTTGCAATTCCTAACCATCCTCAGATTACCTCATCTCAAGAAACATACTACTTAAGCCGACAAGAAACTAAGAAAGAGTACCATAATCATTCAGCAAACATTTTAGCTTAGTTGTCATCGTCGTGTATGAAAAAATGCCATCAAATGAGGACGGGTTATGAGTTACTCTGTCGTTTCTTGAACTTTAGGCAAAAAATAAAAAACAGAGAGAACTTTAACAAATGACCCTTAAAAGAGTTATGGGAACGCCACACTTTTTCTCTAGTTTATAGCTTGTTTTGATGGGTCAAGGTCTGTATAAACTGCGCAGTTAGATTATTAAGTATTGAATGAAGTTGTTTGAATGCCACAGCTTCCCTATGGAGATTAGGCCTAAATTACTCAGGCTGTTAAAACTCTTTGTTAGTTCCGTGCTTTGGAGAACAGATGAACGAAAGATTGCAAAATATTTGTTGATCAATTGCAAAAAATAAAAAGGCCACGCCCATATATTTGATATCATACGAGTCCCTTGGACTATTTTGAAATATGTCATTGTCGCATCATTTTAATATACTATACTCCAAAGGGTGAATATGAGATCATAATCTAATCATTGTTCTTTCTGCTCGCTTTTCTATTTGCTGCCTAAGGGTAACTCATCAACGGAATCTCGAGTAGTTGGTTGTTGAGAAGCATGTCTCGCATTTTCCAACCTCCTCATGCGAAATCGATACCAGGAATACGGGTAAAAAGAGCATGAGTAGTTCGAGCAATTTTAAACTAATTAAAAGATGCCTAATACTTTAACCTCGTTGTTAAAACTTTACATAAATACCTGTGGCCACATCCACACCATTCTTTCTTGTTTCTGCTTCCGTCAAAATTTCAAGGTGAAATTTTCGGATCAGAAGCGAGTTTCTGACCAAATTATTGTAATCCAGTAACTTGTTTATCTATACATTGTAATCGAAAACTTAGTTACTAATTTGCATTAGTTTTGAAAAATGGTGGTTTGAAACTACGACTTCAAAGACTGTGAAATTAAAGTGGCTTTTTTTCAAATAAACTAGTGACATAAAAAATCATAATAGGGAAATCGTGGTTTAAAATGACATTTTCTTAGAAAGCGTGTTTTTAAACGCACAATTTCTTAGTGTGAAATTGTGGTTTGGAAACATGTATTATGGTAGATGACAAAGGACAAACCCTAAAGCTTTCAAAGGTAGAAAGACCTGGTCGCAGTTGTTGCAAACCCTAAACTGTTATGTACTTCTGGCGACCACAACTGCCTTGAAAAATCTGATATCTTACCATTTCCCTCTGAATCTTTTAATAGCACTGTAGTTTGGTTATTTAAAGCTTGAAGTCGAACGGAGGATGAGATGAATTTCAACTAAAAATGTGCAATTCCTTGGGGTCCAATTTGTAACTTTTGAGCTTTACTGTTAGCTACAATGAAATAAACATGGTGGTAAGTCGATCCTCCGAATTTGGTCTTTCTTTATGGGCAACACTAGTTAAGTAGGCTTATTAAAACGAAGGATCTAGCTAGGTTTAGTACTACGTAAAGCTAGCTTGCTATACCATCATCAAAGTACACTGTCAAATGGAAAGCAAAACCATAGAGTCAACATCGAAAGCTGTAGAGTTCGAAATAAGATTCAACGACGTTGGACATCCCAGTCCCCTTAAGCTAGCAAAAGAACTCCAGCTAGCGCTTTACCTATCTTAATTATCCAACCCAACTGTCTACTCTTTCAGTTGTACGACGAAAAGATCACCAAACTTGCATATCATTGTTTACAGTATAGGAAGGAGTCTTGTGCTGCCATCAAGGCGGGGATGACCGCACCGCCCTTCGGTTTACATGAACCAAGAAACCACTCTAGGTTCTACTTAACCTATATGTTATTTATTGATTCGGTTTAAAATTGAAAAAAGAAAACCTTACGATTTGCTTTCAAAATTTTATTTGGAATCACTACATAACTGAATTAGGGTTAAGAAACCGAAATACCACATAGCAACCAAAAAAATATTTTTTCAGAACTCAAACCAAAATATTAATATCTTATTACTTTTTTGGGTACATTTGTAATGTGTTGTACACACGAATATTTATCGTATGTTGAAGTTCGTTTATTTCAGGATGGAAAATAGGGTTTTCAAACTAGTGATCGAACATTGAAAAGGTGAACCAAACACTTGATAACTCAACAATTTGGATAATTTAATTCCGATAATTTGTTTATTTCGGTTTAACCCAAATAATGCTCACCCATATTTTGATGCTTAGTTAATGGGATAGCGTTGCCAAATAGCTAACAATTGACCTCCATATCCTTCATACTCTATTATTAGATTTGCAAATTTTACGAGCGATTGTACACTTAAAATCGAAGGAAGTTCACTTCTTAATAATTTTGGAAATTCCAGAAAATATAAATACTCATTCTCTCTAGGAAGAAATCTTCAGTAATTATGAAAATGCTTGCATCTTATGGTTTCGACAAAAAAAGATGAGTCTTCAATAATGAAGTATTTACAAGCATAATAATAATTAAATTTTTAGTGTTACAGCTGTAAGGATAATAATAATGTGACACAATGCATGTGATTCAGAACTTTTACGAGTGAGGACAGGAGATTGATGGGCCAGTCGGGTGGTGCAAATCAGAAGCTGCAGCAAGCATCAGAAATTCAGCATACGGAGATTATGAGTGTGGGTCCCACAGAATGGGGAATCCTAGTAACAAACTTCCATCCTTGTGGCATAAAAGCAAATCATTATTGGGAGTAGCAACCCCAAGCCACGCCCGCCCCCCCCCCCCCCCCCCCCCCAAAAAAAAAAAAAAAGGAAAATTCCCTTCTACCCCACCCAACCAACCCAGCTTTATAATGAACAGATACCCCCATTTCCAAAGCCCCTATACATACTCTCTCCCATAATTCCCACTCTTCTCCAAGTTCTTGCTTCTGGTGTTTAAATACAAGTTAGTTCTATGCTGCTCTCTTTTGTGTGTCCTTTGTAAGCACACATATTTTCTAGTGAACTGATGAATTTGCTTTGCAATTTTTCTTGAGGAACAGCTCAAAAGGTTAGGGTTTTGTCATTTTATCCGACATACTTACAGACCCACATGATTTCTCCTTTTCAGTTATCCATTAATTCACTCTGATGTACCTTACCCTTTGTCCCACTTTTGTGTGTCCTTTTAACAGGTTCAGTCTTCAGAGACAAAAAGCCCTAGCAAAACAGTAAAGAGGGAGACAGGAAAAAGAAACCCCACAGAGCAGAAAAGAAGATAAAATCAAGATGCTGGTGAGCCCGGAAATGTATGAGGAAGATAGTGCATGTTTTGATCCCACCAATCATATGCAAAAAAGCCCAGCTGAAGTTGGTTACTCACAAAATCATGTCCCAGATTATAACCCTAGTTTTCCCATGACAGAACTCTCCTCCTACCACCAAAATCCTCCCCAAAACATTGCCTCCACCGCAGCTACCGCGGCCATGGAAGAGGAGCTACAACAGCAACTTTGTTTGGAGATGGACCAATCAAATTGGGACACAAGTGGTTACAGTCAGTACCACCACCACCAGCAACAAGAAGAAAACATTATTGAAACCCCAATATACCCTCCAACACCAGACCTACTCAATCTTTTTCACCTACCCAGATGCTCAAACACCTCTAATTTGATCCCTAACTCTTCATCCCTCTCTTTCAAAAACCTGATCCACGACCCGCTTCTCGGTCTGAACCTTCCGAACCCACAGCCTCCTATGTTTAGGGGCTTGTTTCAGTCGTTGCCACATGGGTACAACTTGGCTAGCACAACGAACAATATTGCTTCTTTGTTTGGTGGGGTGGAGGAGAGAGAAGCTCCGGTGCTGTATCAAGATGGGGAGGGGAGCTTTTATGATAATGATGATGTTTTTGAGTTCAATAGGGAAATGAATTTTATGGCCAAGGGGAAGAACGGTAAGAATACTAAACACTATGTTACCGAGAAGCAAAGGAGAGTTACCTGGAATGATAAGTACAAAGTTTTGAAGGAATTAGTTCCTAATCCCACCAAGGTACTCACTTTCAAACCCAATTACTCAACCTCCCCTCCCACCCGCAACACAGACACACACATTTCTGAAGATGCTATCTAGCGTACAAAACCCTTTCGCTTGACGAATTATAGTACGTTGCCAACTGCATGTACTTCCCTCTTTCCATTTTCCATTTTTGTAATAACATTTCCTACCATTTACTTTTCCCTCAAATGTTTGTGTTAATTTTTGTCTGTGCGCCATCCTGATGCCTACATTGATGGTGGTCTATAATGCAAAACGATGCATAGATTGTTAGCAGATTTTACTAATTTAGAGTTTGCCTGCTTTCCCTTCTTTTCCCACATATGCATGTATGTGTGCCTCTCTCAATGTGAATAACGAACAGCTTTGTGTGATGTTACATAAATATTTGAAAGTCGGTTTCCTTCTTTGACATTGGAATTTGTTTGGTTTCTTCTTTTTTCTCTTGGGGGGTTGGGGGGATGCTGTTAAAGGATGATAGGGCATCAATTTTGGCAGATGCAATTAACTACATAAAAGAGCTTCTGAGAACAGTCGATGAACTTAAGATTCTGGTGGAGAAGAAGAGAAGTAGCAGGGAGACGATGAAGAACAGGTACAAAGTGGAAGATGGATCGGCATTGGAGGTGGACAGCAGTAACATGAAGCAGGTTCATAATTGGTCATTGAGAAGCTCATGGCTTCAGAGAAAATCCAAGAATACGGAGGTTGATGTTCGTATCATCGACGATGAAGTTACCATCAAGCTCGTTCAGCAGAAGAGGGTTAACTGTTTGCTTTTAGTGTCGAAGATGCTCGATGAGTTTCAGTTGGATCTGCACCATGTTGGCGGTGGCCTTATTGGCGACTACTATAGTTATTTGTTCAACACCAAGGTGCTTATTATTGGTCCTTTTTCACTATGCTCGATGAGTTTCACTTGTATTTCATCTTGTCTTCCCCAAATTAGTATGTTTCATTTCATACATGCATCTTGTAATGGTAATTTTCGCGTATTAATGCAAGTTGTTTTGTTCATTTTGCAGATTTGTGAAGGTTCTTCTGTGTATGCTACCGCGGTCGCCAACAAGCTTATTGAATCTGTTGACACACAGTATGCAGCTATTCCACCAACTAGTAGTTACTAGCGAGGTAAGGTTCTTATGAGCTTGATTGCTCTTTTTTGCCTTAATCAAAATGGCTACTACTTAGAATACAGTGGAAACTGGTATAAATCAAGCTATATAACCAGATCTACTGACAAGCATAGATTGTTCTGCAATTGTTTACTTTGAGAGCATGAGTTCTCGCCTTGCATTAATTGCTCTGTAAAACTTTTAAATTTGTGTAATTTTGACTCTTAAATGATGTGCACGATTAATGTGGTTGAACCATTATGAAGACTTTAAGTCCCACTACTCTATTTACTTAGGCAGGTCTGTTGTCCTTGCTGGTATGTTGTCCTTCTTGAGTAAAGCTTAATCCTAATATATGTAATGTGTTTCAATATGTAAGAAGGCATGTGCTGATTCAAAGCTACCCATGTCTCTTTCCACGTTTGGGCATGCAGCGCAGGCCTGCTTTTTTTTACCTTTACCTGCGTGTCTGTGCAGATGGTGGACTTGGTATTCTTTAGGAATATCAAGCCATCCTTTTATCTAAAATCAATCCTGATTATTTGCAAGAGATTATTGGGGTTAATTTATCCTTCGGGGATTTTATAGAAGAGAGAATATGGCTTGTTCAACGAGGCTATTTGGGGTATATGTTGTGTGAGATACTGAGATGCATGAAAAAGTAATTAAGTCTCCAGCTGTGGCTATTTGGACCTTAGGTTAGAAAGTAGAGCATTAAATAGCGTGACTGTTTAAGACGCGCATAGATTATACTGGGAGATTCAGTTTGATTCTTATAACTGGGGAGTTTCTCTTCGATCAAGAGCATGCTTTGTGTTGAACGCGAGACTTTAAGAGTAAAAACTATGCAGAAACTGGATCCATTTTTCCTTTTTTTTGTAATTCAAAATGCCTTGAGATGCACTGTCACTTGATTTGTTTCACAGGTTTTTGTTCATGGTGGCAGCCAACAAGCTTGATTATGAATATTCTGGATAAACAAGGCAGCGACTCTGATAAGAGGAAGTGTTCACAATATGGGAAGTGATTTTCCTTGTTGACTGAATTCATGTAGAATCATATTTATGGTCAATGTGGCCATCTTAACGTTTAGCCGTCAGTTTTAATGTATGCCAAGTTAACTAAGTTCTGAGAATACATTTTAAACATCATAACTGCGTACGTATATATGTACTTCTAACTTTTCGTATAAGGTTCAACGTTTAAAGACAAAGACAGATTACCCAGTCAAACGACTGCTATTGTGGTCTGCTATTTCTAAATTTGGATTGGCAGGAGTAAGTGTAGGCATTGCCTGCCTGCAGCACAGATTGATTGATAGAGCATGAATCCGATGTATACATGTTTGTTCTTCATCTTGGTCGTTTCTCCTCGTACCTCATACCTCATACCTTAACCATGCCTCGAAATGATAATAATCGTCCCAGGGTCCGTTTTTGTCACAGAAAATCTTTTTTTTTTTTTTTTAAGTTTAGCTGTGCACTAGGCAGCTTAATTGTTGATGGGTAAATGATGTACCCATGAGCTTGATTTTCATAAGAAAAGGAAGGTGCAGGTTGGGTTTAGCCTGGAGAGCGTATATGTTCCCACAAAGTACAATTCTTCTGAGATAACAGAAAATATTAGTGCCAAACTTCACCTTAATTTGTGAAGCTAAAAATGATCTTGAGAGGTATGTGTTCGTTATAAATAGATTTTTCAAAGATTAAAAAAAAGGTTTTTTGGTGGTGTTGCAAACCACCTCGGGAAAATCCTTGGACCCTGAAAAAATAGGTCTAAAGATTTTAGGAGTTGTCATCTTATTTACTTAAAAAGGAAAAAAACTGAAAATGACTCTTAAAATGTCTAAACGATTAGTAATCTATTAGAAATAGAAAAATGAGTTTATACGACGGAAAGGTGTTAGGCACCTACCATAACTTTTCGGTCTCTGCTTCATTTCTATTGATTTTGACCTTTTAACTCACTCTTTTGTCCAGCATTGCTTGGAAGTGAGTTTTGAAAAGAGTTTATAAGGGCAAAAGTACTTTTACTTTATACTTGGTGGTGAGAGTAGAGTGTGCTAGTCCCCATGCTACCCGCGTGCGGGTGCGCGAGTTTAGGCGTGTTATTAGGCGCACTTAGCACTTATAATGAAGTATTCAGTACTGTCCGTTACGATTTAGAGGTTGAGAGTTTTCTCTTAATGAAGTATGAGACTATTTTGTAATATGTCCTAGTAGCAGAAACACATAGCATAACTTCACCTAAATGAACTTAGAAGTGGTGTCGCTTCTTATGAAAGTTTGGGTTTACTTTCTAGAGAGTTCATGAAACAGGATATAGCACAAGGTTATAATAGTGCTAAGTTGATTAAGAATTTCTCGTCGAAGCAAGAAATTTGTATGTGTGCGATAGCTCCGGTTTTTTAATAAAGAGTAGTTAGTTTAAAGGTAAGGCCACTAATAACTCTTATAGAACTTTGAGCTATTCGCACTAACGAAAGGTTTAAATCGAAAGATACCTTTATGTATGCATATTAATTTCTCGTATGTCTTGGCTATAGTTATTTTTCAAACTGTTCGTTGTTTTCAAATAAGTGAGGGATTGTTGGGTTTTGTGAGTTGAGTTGTTTAAAAATAACTCACTCTTTTGTCCCACATTGCTTGGAAGTGGGTTTTGAAAAGGGTTTATAAGGGCAAAAGTGCTTTTACTTTACACTTGGTGGTGAAACTAGAGTGTGCTAGTCCCCATGCTACCCGCGTGCGGGTGCGCGAGTTTAGGCGCATTATTAGGCTCACTTAGCACTTCGTCGCGGTCACGAAAAACGTGACTTATTTTTTGGAAAATATTTTGTATTGTCTGAAAAATAGTTTTATTAAAAAAAGGTGTGTGATTTATTTAAATTTGAATTTTGATTTATTGTCAGTTATTTTTAACTGTTACAACTGTTTTGATTTTTCAACAGTTATGTCTGTCCAAAAAATTCACACCTTTTCAGATTTATAAATACATGTTTTTCAGTTCTTTTAAGATACTGACTTACTATTTCCGAAAAACTCTTCATTTCTGCAAATTACTATAGCAAAAAACGTGCACTGCTTCAAAGAGAATTCCAAGGGGAATTTTCGAATTTGCTGTTTGCAGATTCCCAAAGACTTTGTTATATCGTGGATGATTGTTTGTCGTTAACCCGTCAGTAAACTCGGTTTCGAGTGAGGACAAATAAAGCCTTAAAGACAGCGATCACGTGCCTCAAAAAGTCTTTGTTTGCGATTCCGATTCCATCAAATTTTCAACATTTGCTTTGACAAACTAGAATCAAAACCATCGTAGTTTTATTGGGACCCTACAGAGGCGACTTATAGTTCAGTCTTATACTCGAACTAAGAATGAAATGTATATTCTTTTAAATATTTTGTGTAGTGGAAATACGATCGCTGGGAGGAAAAATTACTCTAGACTATTAGATTGAACTAGCCTAGAAAGCGATAAAATGTAACTCGTGAGTGCGCTTGCCTAGAAGACTCGAAACGCTTTGTGAAGGATCCACAATGCAAGTTTCTTGAGAGTATATAGAAATGATTATGAAGTGCTAGTTTCTCTTAAGAGATGATTCAATAATTCTAAGACAAATGGTATAGAAACTCTAGGAAGTAAAAGCTCATCCCCTCAAAATGCACAAGAAAGACCCTATTTATAGAGGTCTGGGGCGCCGAAAATGATAAAGATAATTATCTCAATCTGTGGTCTAAAGATAAAGCAGAATATTTAATAGAAATCGAAAACTGAGAAAACTTGGCTAACTAGCCGATTTGTCGAAAACAGGTCGGCTCATCCCATATTTTTTATAATGTTTTTTTCTTAATTTAGGGATATTATTTGCCCCTGATTGAGTAATTATTTCTGATTTTATTATATAGGATGTGTCAGATTTGGGAATCATCCCTATATTTCATGTAAATCAAAATGTTAAATTACTTGCATCAAGGATAAATCACAAATAGTCTAAATCTTATAAATAAATTATTATTGACATATGGACTGAAATCACCTAAATGGATTGAACTGGGCCAATTATTGACTGGACTGGATTAATTAATGGATTAGATTAAATTAATTAAGTCAAATATACTATTAGGCCTATATCCATAATAATAAACCTAAATTAATGATAAAGCTCAATAATTATTTAATAAATAGAGCCCCTCGGTGAGGTGAGGGAGAGTGCATAGGGGCGAACATCATCGAGGAACAACATATTTTTGTGGTTAAAAATTCGGAAAAGGCCAAAAGACTCTAGGACAACGGGTCATTAAGTGCCAAATATATCAATCCATTTCAAATTGAAGCCCACTCTTGTACAATATAAATTCTGAGGGTAGGTAATGTTTTGGGGCATCCCGATAATTATATACCTGCTAATCCAATTTTCGTTGGTTCTCATAGAAATGATGATACGTTTGTCGCTGAAAGTCCAATTTTAGGCGGCAGATTTTGATATTTCATCGCAAAACTTTTAGCAATGAAATTTTATGCGAGGAATTTTTAGCCATGGGTGGTCCGTCACTAAAAACCTTTAGCGACGAATGTGGGGCTTTTAGCGAAGGATATCCCCGCTAAAAGCCTTTTCTCTTGTAGTGTAAGTTTTAAAAAAATTAAATTGTCAATCATATCTCTATAGAACATGGAGTTTTCTCCCTATATATGTTCGAGATACACCCTTCATAGGACGGAAAGGTCTCCCGTTCTCCCAGATATACCTTAATGGCTTCCGAAGACAATCCGACAATTTTTTAGATTCAATTTTAATCCTTTGCCGAATCTTTCAATAAGGTGGAACTCATTCATTTGTATGGATGTTTTTGTCCCAATGCAGTCATGAGTCTACTTACCATCGTTTTCCATGAAGATATTCTTCAGACAACTTGCAAATTTTGGGATTCCTAAGATTGTATCTTCTGATTCAGTCTTGACGAGCTTTGCCCTACATATGAAGAATTTGCAGCTTTGTCGAATATTCCCATGGAATTACCCATTGTGTTCCCATTATCTAAAATGGATATCATATGTAGGGTCAACGCAGAGCGGGCTAGCTCTTTCATTCGCGGTAAGCACATTTTGCTTTCTCCTTGAATAGAATATTTTTCAGCTAAATCGAACAATCATGATAAGCAATATACAAGCAATTGGGTGGTTGCTTTAGCACTATAACTGGTTGCCAAGTAGCTTACTATTGTGGCCCGAGAGTTAATGATGTGTGGTTAGCGGATCTAATACACTAGATGTCTTTGCGAGGGAGAACCTTAATTGCGATAACGGTAGCTGAAACCATCAATACTATTACCTAGGTGCATAGAGATCCTACTATCAGGGTAGCCCCTTGCTTTTCAACATTTTGCTCTCAGATCATTTGTGACTGATAGTAATATCGACTGAAGTAAGGTATTACCCTCGCTCTTTCTGTTCTAGGCCCTTGCTCTTCGAGAACCACTTGGGTATTGATGCTTGGCCCCGATTTTTCTCTGTCAATGAATCTAAGGACATCCGTTGGTAACCCTAATGGGGGTGAAGGGGAATTTTTTTTGGTCTAAGGGTATTTTTTGAATTTTTGGAAAAATGGGCAGACAGTTATCCATTTCTGAAAATTTTCTAAGGTTCAGTTTTAGGAATCATTCTGGAAATTTTATGAAGATAAGGTTACTGACTAACCGTCCAGTCATCCTATCTGATAACCGACTGGTTGGTCAATAGGCAGGATCAGGGTATGAACTAGTCAGTTTTGAATATTTCAAGCAAATGCACATATTGACTAACAGTTTGGTTGGGATAGCGGATAACCACTTGAATAGTCACAGTCTCCCTTTTTTTGCAAAATTATAAGTTTAGCTTACAGAATGCTGGGGTTTCAAGGCCAACATGTCGTAGGCCAATACAGGCATTCTCTCAAGTACGTATACAAGTCGTTAATATACCAAGAAACTAGGAGGAATTTTTAGTATGAGGCACGTGGAATTAAGAACTTGATTCGAAAGATTACCTTGAGCCCAAGAGGACCAAGGGCCTCAAATGTGTCGCCCTCAAATGGGTAGGTTAGGGTGAGACGTGTGCGTGTGTGAGGTATGAAAATAAAAGTACAAGTACCATAATTATGTCACATTGTAAATACCACTAACAAATATAAGAAAAATACAACAAGGAAAAAAATCAAGAGAAACATTCCATTCTAGTTCTCTAATTATGTTTTCATCCACAGCAGAGTCGCCATTGTGGCGCAACGCCTCAAAGAAAATCCCAAAAAAGGATTTTTAAGAGTCGTTGTCTTATTTGATTTGAAGAAAAGAAAAAATAAGAAAAATCCTAAAAATGACTCGAATGTGTCTAAAAGGAAGACTAGTCCATTAAAACCCGAAAGGGGTCTGAAGACTAAGTTACATAACGGGAAGGCGTTAAGCACCCGCCGCCTTTTCGATCCCTACTCTGTTTCTAATGATTTTTTGGCCTAAAGAACACGTAGCGTGTGAAATACAACAAGACTCACCCTAAGCTAATTTTTATTATTATTTGGTTTGAAGTCGACAACAAGGGTCAAGTGGCCTACGTATCCGATCGGACTAATCAGAATCAAAACCACCGTAGTTCGATACTAGTCTTACGGGAAATAGTCTACAATTCAAGACTAGACTTAGACAAAAAAAAATGAAAATAACACTTCTTCTTGTAGTGTTGAAATGAAATGCGACTACGGGGAATGGATGACAATCTATATGATATCTACCCTAAGAAAGCTTAATAAAAATTACCTCGCGATGTAGCTTACCTAGACGACTCGAGGATATTTTTTGTTGTATCTACGATGTCAAGAACAAAG
Source organism: Escallonia herrerae (assembly GCA_033070095.1). Classification (NCBI taxonomy): domain Eukaryota; kingdom Viridiplantae; phylum Streptophyta; class Magnoliopsida; order Escalloniales; family Escalloniaceae; genus Escallonia; species Escallonia herrerae. Next base: position 98,652 of record JAVXUP010002780.1, read on the forward strand.
CGATGTTTTTAGAGTTATTTGAATGGTCAAGTGTAATATTCCACATCGGATGTGGAATAGTATAAGATGACCCTTATAAGACCTTGCCAAGGAACTCATAAGTACCTACTTGGCTAGCCCTTTTGAGGGAAGCAATGCCCTGTGGTGGGGCCGTGGACCGGGTCGCACTACAAGAAAACAGGGTTTTAGCGACGGGATAATCCGTCGCTAAAAGCCAAAAATCCATCTCTAAAAGAATTAGCGACGGATTCACCGTCGCTAAATATCCCTCGTATAAAAGCCCGTCACTAATAGTTTAGCGACGGAATTTTTAAATCCGTCGCTAAATATGTCATTTTTACCGACGGATTTTTTTTAATTAGCGACGGATATTCCGTCGCGAATTATATTCTTTAGCGACGGATTTATATTTTTGAGACGGAATATTCCGTCGCTAAAAAACTTATTTAGCGACGGAATATTCCGTCGCTAAATAACTGATTGTAGGAATACTTTAGCGACGGAATTAATCCGTCGCCAAAAGTCAATTTTTTTTTTGAAATTTTTTTTTTATTTTTCAATTACCCAAACCTGTAATACAATTTTCAAATCTCAACAACAACGCGCAATAATCAATACAGAAAGAAATATATATAATCAATTATAAAAAAAATTCATATATGTACAAGCCGGGAACCGGATATAGCTGGTTAGGAGAGGGGAGAAGAGTACAAGGCGGGCACGGGGAGGGAAGCTAGGAACGGGCACGGGGGGAAGCTAGGAACGGGCACGGGAAGGGGCTCATCAGGGGTTCCCGAGTCCCGGATCTGGATCCTGCTGATCCGGGGCCGGGGCGGCCTGTCCAGCAGTGCCCTGCTCCCTGATCATCCGGCACACCACTGTAGCAATGCGCTGGATCTCCTCGTCGTCCAACTGAGGCCGAGGAGCCGGTGTCTGTGGAGGGGCAGCAGGGGGTGAGGACGCTCCTATCACGGCACGAGCAGTCGTGCTAGGCAGGCCGCGTATGCGGCCTTTCGGCCGATTCACGACCTCCGGCGTATCCAGCCATCGCTTCAACCCCCCAGTACTCGCAGCCGTACTAGTGGACGCTGATGGCTGTCCGGACTGCTGCTCGGACCCCCTTAGCTGTTCATACGAGGCCTGCAAAAATAGTGGTTTAACGATATGTTAGGGCATTAATTAACGAAACAGACATTGAGGATAGAAAGAAAAAACATTAACTTAAATAAATTGACTCACATCGATCCGCCGGGCAATATCTGAAATATAGTCGCCCGCCCGGTGCGTCTCGTCCTTGTCCTTCTTCCGCACGTGCGTCTGATTATACGTCAGAGCTACGACCTCATCGTCCTCCAGATCCGGGTGCTCGACCGCGTTCTTGTGTCGGACGATGTCGTGTGGCACCGACCCCCCCGTGTGCGTCGGATCTTTGTTCTGTCTGTTCTCAGTCCCGCTCTTACTCTTGGCGTCCCAACCTGGATCCGTAGCCCACCGATCTATCATCTCTCCCCATACACGGTGAGATATCCAATGTGGGGGATATCTCGCCATGTCCGTCATCGGGGCACCCGCGGGCAGCGCCTTCTTCGCCCGGTCCCGTGCATCGTGGAGCCATCGGCGGTAATTCTTGCCGATGTAGGCAAAGAAAGCCTGCTGCCCCAGTACCTGCTGCTGAGGCGTGTCAAACGTGAACCCCTCCTGTAAGGCATTCAATAACACAAATTAACAACATAAAACAAACTGTAATTTAACATTTACTAACGCTGAAAAAAATACTTCACCGTACCAGCCACTCCTCCCATAGGGCCTCCCTCGCAGCGGCATCCCAGTCCTTCCAGTACAGGCGTGGCTCGAAGAATCGGCCCTTCACAAGAACGCCGATCTTCGTCCTCGCAATATTCTCCAGGATCCTGCCAAAGAAGTAATTAAATTAATTAATACAGTTCAAATATAAATTAACACCCCAAAATTTTAAACATAAGGCATGGGGTGATATTTTTAGTACTTACAGGCCCTCCTGCGTGAGCGTAACTCTCTGTTTACGCTGGGGGTCGATGCGTACCCCGCGTGTCGGACCACGGCCTCGTCGAGATCCTACAAAACACAGACATTAATACAGTTCAAATATAAGGCTAGCGAAAATGTACGAAACACCGTTATCAACTATACCTGAGGTAGAACCCACGGAAGATGGAGAATGCACGCGCGTGTGGGATGAATCTGCGTCGGGCTGGGGCGACGGCTCGAGCTGGGGCTGGGGCGACGGCTGGGGCTGGGGTGACGGTGATGGCTGGGGCGACTGTGACGGCGACGGCTGGGGCTGGGCCCCCGATGGCTGTCCGCGATCACTCTGTGCCTCGTCATCAGTAGGCAATGACGAGGTGGGACTAACCGGGGAGGAAGCAGCTCGGCGTCCAGCCCGGCCACGAATAGCCCGTATCCTATCCATATCTGACTTCATATAGATTATATACAAAGACATTAACACGTGAAAAACAATAATTTAGGCATAAATCATCATCGGCACTATATATATATATGAACGGATGTGCAAAAACACATCAATAAACACCAAGTTCTAAAATGTTACTACATTTTTTCCGTGATGTTACAACATTACAAGTCAATCATTTTCAGTTTGCGAATCATCTTCATCACTTTCCTCGTCGCCCTCTTCTTCGTGGGACTCGTCGTCCTCTTCATCTTCTAATTCATCCTCTTCATCAGTAGACTCGGTCACATCATCTCCAACACTTTCAACATCTTCCGCGTCATCATCTACGACTTCTTCTCCCACAAGAAGTGTTGTTGGAAGAGGAAGATCGTCCTCCTCGTTGTTGACCTCAACAGGGAACAAGACACGTGGTTGGTCGGCTTGAAAGGAGTCTAGCTCACTGTCATATGTCACGGGCAATTTCTTGGACTTGATAGTTGTATACCAATGAGATTTGGGATTGGCGACGTCCTCCGCGTAAAAGACTTGTACAGCTTGACTAGCAAACACAAAGGGCTCGTCTGATGCAAGTCTTGACTTGACATTGACATCTACAATCCCTTGAGAGCTAACACGGATTCCTCTACTGCATGTGACATCGAACCACGTACACTTGAACATTACCAGGCAGTTTTGGGAACCCAAATATGTTAGCTCAACAATCTCATCTAGCTCTCCGTAAAAATCCATGCAATTCTCGGCATAACAGTCGCCGTTGACCAAGACTCCACTGTTTTGGGTTTGTTTTGTTCGGTCATCATCTTTTACGTTAAACCTAAACCCGTTGATGATATAGCCTCCGTAACAGGATGTTTGTTTGTTAGGGCCTTCGGCTAGTAATTTCAAGCATGAGGCCACTGGTCTATCCATTGACTGAACCTATTGTAGATGACGGTAAAAATTAAGGATAAATCAGTATACTAATTGGCCACAGAACTGTATATAACACATAATATAATCTTGTTAAACAATCTTACACGAATTTTGAACCACTGTACAAATTGTGATTTTCGATGAGATTCAAGTCCAGCGAGATCAGTGATTAAGGATTCCGCATCGAACTCACTGCAAACCAATATAGTTAACTCACTTAACACACACTTTCAATTATGTACAACAATGTAAGTGAATTAAGACTTTAACTTACTCAACGAATGCCGAAACTTCATCGCAATTTAGAAGGGCATATATTGTTGCAGCACTGTACTCTTCATCCGTTAGCCATCGAGTATACGTTCGGCCGAACGGACTCCCTGGCTGCTTGAATATTGACAATTGCCCTTCCAAATTTGTGCTTGATCCGGGGTCATTTTGGCCTAGTTGATTTAACCTCGTACCAACATTAGGCCCGAAATATTGACTACAAAAGTTTACAAGTTCTTCCATTACGTAAGCCTCCGCAATTGAGCCTTCAACCCGAGCCTTATTACGGACTTTTTTCTTTAAATGGAACATGAACCTAGAAGTTTAGCGAATCGAGTTAGGTGAAATATCAATGATAACAGATGTCGCATTAAGTGTAAACGAACAACTATAACAATTTAAGGATTACCTCTCGAAGGGATACATCCACCGATATTGCACGGGTCCACCCATCTTAGCTTCATATGCCAAGTGAACAGGCAGATGCTCCATTGAATCAAAGAACGAAGGTGGGAAGATTTTCTCCAGCTTGCAAATCGTCACCACAATGTTCTTCTCAAGCACTTCCATGTTACTCACCCGGATCGTAGAAGCGCATATATCTCGAAAGAAATGAGATAATTCAGTCAAAGTCTCGCAAACAACCCGTGGCAACAGTCCCCGGAAGGCAATAGGAATGAATCTCTCCATGAATACGTGGCAGTCGTGACTCTTCATCCCTTGGAACTTGCATTCCGATACATTGCAACAACGAGATATGTTGGACGCAAACCCATCCGGAAGCTTCAAATTCTTAACCCACTGACAGACCTTCTCCACTTGTTTCTTGTCTAGACAGTAAGGTGCTTTCGGAAGTATGGTCCTCCCACTGACTGTCCGAGGATGCAATTCACAGCGTACACCCAACTGTTGTAGATCCCTTCTCGCTTTAAGGTGATCTTTCGATTTGCCCTTGACATTCATCACTGTGTTGAACACATTATCAAAAACGTTCTTCTCAATATGCATCACATCCATGTTGTTTCGGATAACGAGCGTCCTCCAGTAGGCTAACTCCCAGAAGATACAAAATTTTCTCCAGTTGTGCTCTTTCCCGAACCCTGCAATCTTCCGATCCGGCACACCCTTACCGTGTGGTATGTCAGTATCAAGTGCCTCCAGGTGTGAGAGTACTTCTTCACCAGATGGGTAGTCCAGTGTGACAACCTCACGCTCGATTGTCCCGTCAAATTTATCCTTCTGCCTACGAAACTGATGGCCCGGTGGCAAAAGCTTACGGTGACATCCGAACCACGAGGCCTTTCTGCCGTGCTTTAACGTATGACCGGGGTTCACGCCCATACAAGCAGGGCATGCTAGCTTCCCATGTGTGCTCCAGCCACACGTCATTCCCAATGCGGGGAAATCATGTATAGTCCACATCAAAGCAGCCCTCATCTGAAAATTTTGTTTAAGGGATGCATCATATGTTTCGACTCCATGATTCCACCATAATTGTTTTAACTCATCAATCAACGGCCTTAAATACACATCTATGTCCTTACCGGGACTCTTCGGCCCCGGAATAAGCAACGACAAGAACATATACGGCTTCTTCATGCACATGCCTGGTGGAAGGTTGTAAGGGACAATAATAACAGGCCAACAGGAGTAAGGCGTGGTAGACTGACCGAAAGGGTTGAACCCATCGGTTGCCAGACCAAGTCTAACATTCCGAACTTCCTGAGCAAAGACTGGATGCCTGCGGTCAAACTCCTTCCACGCCTCTCCATCAGCTGGGTGTGTCAGCACATCGGCATCGTTGCTGCGAGTCTCACGGTGAGCCCTCATATGTTCAGCTGTACTTGAGGAGTAGTACATTCTCTGAAGCCGTGGTGTGACCGGGAAATATCGCAATATCTTCCATGCAATGTTTTTCTTCTTCCCTTTGTCCGGTTTGTACCTCGAATGATCACATACCGGACATAATGACAAATCCTTATTCTCTTTCCAGAATAATACACAATCGTTATTGCACGCATCTATCCGGTGATAGCTCAACCCAAGTTTCCTCATCATCTTCTTCGCGTCATAGTACGACGGCGGTAGCTTTTCACTTTCGGGCAGTATTTCTTTGATGAAGGTAACAAACTCGTTAAAACCTTTCTCACTCAGCCCGTGGTCTGATTTCAACTGTAATAACCTGCTAACCGCAGACAGCCGTGTGTGTTTCGGAGCTCCATCCCACAGCGGCTCTTCCGCAGCTCTCAACAACTCATAAAACTGATGAGCCCCCTCATTCGGCGGTTGTGGACTGTCGTTACCCCAGTCAACATTAGCATGCCCAGCATCCATAATCATATCTCGGAAATCATATCGTGCCTCCTCCCTAACTTCAGTTTGACTAGCCAGGTTGGACGACAATACTATCGTTTCCCCGTGCTGCGTCCACCTTGTGTATCCACCCATAAAACCGTACCGACGAAGATCCATTTTACTTCAATTCTTTTTCTCCAGTGCAACAACTCACATCTACCACACGGACACCTTATCTTATCAAGGTCAACATGTGCAGGATGCGCATAAGCGAAGTCGAGAAATTCGTCAACGCGACACTCAAAATCTTCAGCATTCTTCCTTTTCATCCAACTTCGATCGACTGACATGACGACTGAATTATCGTACTGTATACCACCTTCAATAATGACCAGTGATTAGGCATTGCCGATGTAAATATCAATGCATGAATGTTACAACATGTCTACATATTTCCCCTCCACTCTTGACACAGGTAGTGGTCCTATCCCATTCAGAAAAGCACATGTTTATAAAACAGTGAATAACTCATGCTTAGTCCGATGTCTGTGGAAAATTCGGCAGCACCTCCCCGCATTTCTCCAAGTACACCACATCGATTAGGTGTTCTAACATTCATCTAACCTTGCTCAGGAAGGTTTGACGGATGTTAGAACACCAGATCTGTATGCACCCAGAGAAACACACGAGAACGTGTACCAAATATCCACGACATAGAACATAAAGCATGAGTCAAAATACTGTTTTATAAACAATTAGCTTTTCCAAACTGTCCAAACTGGACATCCAAAGGCTCATTACAAGGCATTACCTTGTAATGAGTACCTTTGAACGGGAACTAAGGGTTTCTATGCATGCATGTGTTCAGAAATTGATAAGATATGCAAGAATCTTTTCGAAATATCAAAACTACAGAATGATCGTTGCATATGTTACCAATTCCACATTAAATAGAACTCGTTGGCAACGAGTTGAACCATCTCGTTGCCAATGGACTTCTCAAAACAACAATTAATATAAAGAAGGCAGGGTTTGTAAACAACGAGTAATTGAACCATCTCTGGGCAACATGGAGTAATTATGGGATGTACAAGGGCTAATTAGGGCTAACTGGGTTATTAGGGTTAATTACGATATTAATTAGAGCTGATTAGGGTTGATTAGGACTAATTAGGGTTATTTAGTCCTAATTAGGGTTTAATTGTGCCGAGTAGTGATGATTAGTCCTAATTAGGGCTAATTGGGCTTAATTGGGTTATGTTAGGGCTAATTAAGGTTAATGAGGGATAGTTTCGGATAATTATAGCTGACTAGGGTTGATTATGGCTAATTAGAGTTATGTAGTCCTAATTAGGGTTTAATTGTGCCGAGTAGTGCTGATTAGTCCTAATTAGGGCTAATTAGGCTTAATTGGGTTATGTTAGGGCTAATTAGGCTTAATTGTGCCGCGTGTCTGACACCTCCGGACACGTGTCCGACACCTTTGGACACGTCCATGAAGCCTCCAGACACGTGTCCGACGCCCACCGACACGCACCTCCAGACACATCGGCATACGTTAATTTATTTTTTAAATGTCGGACACCGTCGATCAGACGTGCTGTCCGTGTCTGCGCTAACTAACAGGTATCTCAATCCAATTGGGTCCCATCCTCCGTCAACAACCTCAATTCTCAATTCTCAAATGCTCAATGCAATAAAAATTAACAAAAACCACACATTCAATCCAATTGGGTCCCATCCTCCGTCAATAATCTCAATATCTCAAATGCTCAATGCACAATTAACAATCTAAAATCATCAATTAATAATCGCAATTACTTCAAATGCACAGCTAATAACCTAAAATCATCGATCAATAATCACAATTCTAAAACGCACAATTAACAACCTAAAATTATCAAACAAATGATCAATGTTCAAATGGGAAAAAAATGTTCAAAATTCACATATCCGATGCGCTTGAATTATTTCAATTTAGGGTTCGATTGTATTAGGGCATTCAATTTAGGGTTCAATTTAGGGTTCAATTACTTCAATTTAGGGTTTAATTAGGGGGTTCTATTGATTCAATTTAGGGTTCAGTTGATTTGAGGCATTCAATTTAGGGTTCAATTAGTTCAATTTAGGGTTCGGTTGGATTAGGGCATTCAATTTAGGGTTCAATTAGGGTTCGGTTAGATTGGGGCAATCAATTTAGGGTTTAATTAGGGGTTCAATTAGTTCAAATTAGGGTTCGATTCAATTAGGGCATTCAATTTAGGGTTCAATTACTTCAATTTAGGGTTCAATTAGGGGGTTCTATTGATTCAATTTAGGGTTCGGTTGATTTGAGGCATTCAATTTAGGGTTCAATTAGGGTTCGTTAGATTGGGGCAATCAATTTAGGATTTAATTAGGGGTTCAATTAGTTTAATTTAGGGTTCGATTCAATTAGGGCATTCAATTTAGGATTCAATTACTTCAATTTAGAGTTCAATTAGGGGGCTCTATTGATTCAATTTAGGGTTCGGTTGATTTGAGGCATTCAATTTAGGGTTCAATTAGGGTTCGGTTAGATTGGGGCAATCAATTTAGGGTTTAATTAGGGGTTCAATTAGTTTAATTTAGGGTTCGATTCAATTAGGGCATTCAATTTAGGATTCAATTACTTCAATTTAGGGTTCAATTAGGGGGCTCTATTGACAAATTAACAAAAAATTGAACCTAAATTGACATACAAATCTAAATAATTCAGATAATTTAGGGCATGTAACCTAAATTGAAGACAAATTAACAAAAAATTCAGATAATTTAGGGCAATTGACATACAAATCTCGAGGTGGGTACGACGGCGCCGGCGTTGGTGGTGCGGCGGCAGTGGTGGGTTTCCTTGCGCGGCGACAGTGGAGGCTTTGTGGCACGACCGGAATGCAAGGCTTGGTGGCGCGGCGTCGGGTGGGGGACGGGAGTGTCGCCGGAGCTGGGTCGCCGTAGAGAAGGGTCGCCGGAGGTGAGAACGGCGGTGGGTGGGAGCAGAATTTCAGAGAGAGAACGGGGAGAGAGAAAGAAACCAGATCTGAATTTAAATGGAGGATCTTTAGCGACGGAATAAGACCGTCGCTAAAACTCCGTCGGTGAATGTCTTATTATAAAGACTTTTGCGACAGAATTTTTAGCGACGGTTTTATTCCGTCGTTTAAATAATTTAAAAAAAAACTCAAAATTACTAATTTTATAAAAAATATTTAGCGACGGTAATTCCGTCGCTAAAAGTCCGCCGTTAAAACTCCGTTGCAAAATATTTTTACCGACGGTGTCTTCCATCGGTAATAGTATTTTGCAACGGAGTTTTAACGACGGTATATTCCGTCGCTTAAAGACATGTTTAGCGACGGATACCTTCCGTCGCTAAAACTCCGTC